>ML426305.1:1474-93350 GCA_005239525.1 Nicotiana knightiana | reverse complement strand
CCCCCCCGGTTTAGGGCATGACTAAAAGATGTGCAGATGCGTAATATGAGTACATAATAGTCTGTACCAAGTAAGCAACTCTAACCTCGAAGAGATAGTGGTGAGGGTAGATGCATCCGGATACTTTATACAGACACACACACATACACACACACACACACACACACACACACACACACATATATATATATATATATATATAAAAACTCAGAACTGAAATATTAGAGAATCTCATGAATTGCAAGAATCAAAGATAACAAAAGTGGAACAATGTTAAGCATGATTTTCTAGTACAAGATATAATCATAACAATGCCCATATATAGTATTGAAAGATAGCATGCTCAAATAAAGGAGTCTGAGCCTCCCAACTAGCATATAAATATCATGTAATAATTAGATGTTAAACAAATACTCCTAAATGAGTCAATATGGATGCATGCTCAAACCGGTACAAGATCCATGTACCCTCATACACAATCCATGTATCACCAAATCCGATACAGAATCCATGTATCGACCCATTACAAAATCCATGTACCGAAAAAGCTTACAGGGTACTAATATGGGTAATCACCTAACTCCGGAGGACAGCTCCCAATACAACCGCAAAGAGGAGCTTAATAGCATAACTCATAAATTGATATCTAACCATCATGTCATGTGTTACATAACTGTATTCCATCCACAAGCTTTACCTTTCGTGCCAAAAACCTCAGTCCAAAATAAGTATTATTCGAAATGCATGCATATGCTCAAGAATTATAGATAAAAGGTTCACACGGACTTTCAACAAATCATACAGATATGTGCTCATGGAATCTCTATGTGACTATGGACAATTTAAGCAATTCAACATATGAAGGATAAGTTGCCATGCCTTTGTAAATAATCATAGATCTATGTATGATTTCTAACATGAAGAAAAGAGCAAACATAGTAAAATAAGCCAAACAAATCACGAGTCAAATGACCACATATTCAAAAAAATACATACAATATTCTAATCATATCTGGGTCATGATATAAATTCGGTAAGTGCATATGTGCATTCAACCATATACCTACATCACACCCAATATCGTAAATGCATACAATCAAGTCAAAGATAAGGGGTTTTCTTCTTAACAAGGTTAGCCAAGAGACCCTTACCTCCGGTTGGTAAGCTAAAAATCATTAGAGATGCCAAATCCTCAAAAATTCAACTCCAAACGAATCAAATCTAATTAAATACAGCCCACTAACATCAAACAATTCCATAGAAAATGAACCCGTTCAAATCCAGAGGGCCCGTTCAAATACGAGTCTAAATATTTCATCCAAAACCAGCACTTAATCGGCTGTAAATCTCAATTATTGACATTCAAAAAGTTTTGCCAAAAATTCCCAAATTTCACTTTAAAATTCATGATTTTAGGTGTAGAAATTCATGAAAAAAATGTGATATAAAGTCAAATAGAAGTGTAAATTACTTACCTCCAAAGATGTAATGAATTTGTTCTACAAAATATCCCACCCTCGAAGTTTGGGGCTCAAAATACGATAAAGTGCGTAAAATTCCCGAAATTCCAACTTAAGTATTCTGCCCAGGTACACTCATCATGATTGCGGGATCTACACCGCCATCGCAGGACCTACATCGCAATAGCGAAGGTCAAAATTTCCTAGCTGCTTCCCACACTCCATGAATGCGGAGAACCAACCGCGAACGCAACAACTGTCCAACTTAGCCTACACGAACGCGGTCCCTCACATGCTAACGTGAAGGCAATCACCCTACATGGCAATAAACATCCGCGAACACGGCTCCTGAAGGCGAACGTGAAGGACCGGACACCAGCTCTCCGTGAATACCTCCACACTCCCGCAAGCGCAAAGGTAACACTTCTCCTACTAATTCTTTTACTCCGCGTTCGTGAGCCTCTCTCCGCGGTCACGAAGAAGCCTATGTACACAAGAAAAGAAATTCAAAAATGAGGGAAATATTGTCCGAAACCACCCTGAATCAAACCCGAGCCACCAAGGACCCATTCTAATCATGCCAACAAATTCAAATATTTCATTCAAACTTGTCCAAGGGTTCAAAACACCACAAATAAGATCAAAACCATGAATCAACGATCAAAATCACTCTCTTAATATCAAGAACTTCCAACATGCAACCAAGAGTCGAATTCAAGCCTAACCAATCCATATTCCAAGAAAAATTTGTACACAATTACTAAATGACATAACGAACCTATCCCAAGTTCTGAAACAACCATAGATTCCAATATCATCTAAGTCAACCCTCGGTTAAACTTATGAAATCTCAATCCCGACTCCATTCGGGGTTCAAATCTCAAATTTTCAATCTCCAAAATCATACTCAAAACCCCCAAATTTCTCCTTCAACCCCATAATATATGTGTAATAATCCCTGGATAAACAAGATATAGTATTAAAATCTAGTAGAAATCACTTACCCTCTTTCCTTGTGTGAATAATTTCCGTTTAAAAATTGCCCCTCTCCAAGTCTAGGGCTCAAAATATGAAATAATGAGTCTAAGTCCCGAAATTAAACAACTTATAACTCTACGCAATGATATCATTCACGAAAATGCTTTCACAAAGCATAAACAACCTGTGGCCCAAACATGCTATTCGCGAACGCGGTCAGCCACCTGCAAACACGATGTAGTTGCATCCCCAACCTACACAAATGCGATCATGTCTTCCCGAATGCGAAGGCTAAATCCAACTGGCTCCTAGCCAGCTACTCCTCCTACGCGAACGCGAAGACCACCGACTCCACCACTTTGCGAACATGATGCCCTAGACATGAACATGAAGATCAAAAATATTGCTGCCTAAAATAAGCCTTCACAATCACGAGACCCGCTCTACGATCGCGAGCACACCAGGCACCAACACTTCTTTAGCAATACAACAAAATTTAAATGACCTAAAATCCATCTGAAGCACTCCCCAGCCCCACGGGACCCGCCCAAATATACCAACTAGTCCCAAACATAACACAGACCTACTTGATGTCTCAAACCACATAAAGTATCATTAAAACTACAAATCGCACCTCAATTCTAGCTTAATTAACTAATCAACTTCCAACTTTAAAAACTCATGTCGAACCACGTCTAACGAAATAAGCCCAAACTTTGCTCACAAGTCCCAAATGACATAACCAACCTATTCTAACTCCCGGAAAAACAATCTGAACCTGATAAAACCAAAGTAAACTCCTAGTCAAATCTATGAACCTTCCAAGTCCTCAAATTTCTAACTTTTGACAATTTGAGACAAATCAATCTAGGAACCTCCATATAAAATTCCGGGCATACGACGGAGTCCAAACTCACCATATGAACTTATTGTAACAATAAAAACACCATTTCAAGGTCATTTCACAAAAATCAAACCTCGGACAACTCTTATAACTTAAGGTTCCAATCTTTGAACTAAGTGTTACAATTCACTCCAAAACTTCCCTGAAACTAAACAAACCATCCCCGCAAGTCACCAAACCAAAAAGAAGCATACATGAAGCATAAAATAGGAGAATGAGGCTCAATACAAAAAACCCTCTGAGTCATTACATTCTCCTCCTATGAAACAACGTTCATCCTTCAACGAGTTTAGAGTCATACACGGGATATAAAAAAGTTCGGGGTATATGCTCTCGATTTCCCAAGTTTCCTCCTTGGCTGATTGACCCCTCCACTATTCTTTCACTGATGAAATATTCTTCGAATTGGCCAGATTCTTATCCAATTGCATTGAACTGAACACGTACAATAGATCCTCATAATACTTTTGAAGTATGAAAACATGGAACACCGGGTGATCTTCCGATAAGATGGGTGGCAAAGCCAGTCTGTAGTACACCTCACCAACCCTCTCAACCACCTCGATTGGACCAATATACCGATGGCTCAACTTGCCCTTCTACCCAAATATCATCACCCCCTTCATAAGGGATACTCGGAGAAGAACCTTCTCACCATCCATGAAAGATACATCCCAAACCTTCCTATCAACATCAATCTTCTCTCTGGACTATGTTGTGCGAAGATGTTCCTGAATCAATTTCACCTTCTACAAAGCATCACAAACCAAATTTGTGCCTAATAACCTAGCCTCTCCCAGCTCGAACAAACCAACCAGAGAATGACATCGTTTCCCATATAAGGCCTCATACAGATCCATCTGGATGCTTGAGCGATAACTATTGTTGTATGAAAACTTTGTTAATGGAAGAAACTTATCATATTGCCTCCAAAATCTATGACACATTCTCTCAATATATCCTCGAAAATTTGAATGGTCCTCTTGGACTGTCCATCCATCTGAGAGTGAAATGCGGTGCTCAACTAGCCTGCGTGCCCAACCCACACTAGACGGATCGCTAGAAATACAAGTAAGATGAGTTCCTCGATCCGAGATAATAGGCACATCACACCATGCAAGTAGAGAATCTCCCTAATGTTGTTCTTTTCCAACAGCTTCGAAGTGTAGGAACTCATGACTGGAATGAAATGTGCAGACTTGGTCGATTTTCCTCAATGACCTAAACAACATCAAATATCCTCTATGTCGATAAAAACCTACCAAAAAGTTCATAGTGACGCGCTCCCACTTCCAGTCTGGTATCTCAACCTTCAAAATCTACCCGCTAGGTCGATGATGCTCATACATGACCTTCTGAAAATTCAAACACCGAGAAGCATATCCAACCATGTCTTTTTTCATCCTCCGCCACCAATAATGTTGCTTCAAATCATAGTACATCTTGAAGCACCCGGATGAATAGAATACCATGAACTATGAGCCTCCTTAAGAATCAACTCTCTTGACCCACCCACATTCGGAACAAAAATATGTCCTTGAAGCTGCAATACACCAACATCACCAATAGACACTTCCTTAGCACCACCTCACTGCACTGTGTCCTTAAGGACAAGTAAATGGGGATCATCCTACTAACAAGCCTTAATACGCTCTACCAAGGAACTAAGATACAACACAATGAAGAACCATTATAGCCTCTGATATATCCAATCACACGAACTTGTTGGCCAAATCCTCAACATCCATAGTCAAAGGCCTCTCCCCAGCTAGAATAAATGCTAAACTCCCCATACTTTCCTCCTTTCTACTCAAGGTGTCAGCTACCATAGTGGCCTTCCCCGGATGATAAAAAATAATATATCATAGTCCTTAAATATCTCCAACCGCCTATACTACCTCAAGTTCAAATCATTTGCTTGATTAGATGCTAAAGACTCCAATGATTTGTATACACCTAACAAGACATGCTGTAAAGGTAATGCCTCCATTTCTTGAGCGCGTGTACAATAGCTGCTAACTCCAAATCATGTACAATATAGTTTTTCTAATGGGGCTTCAACCGCCACGACGTGTATGCAATCAACCTACCGTCCTGCATCAACACACACCCAATTCCATCCTACGAAGAATCACAATAAACTGTATATGACCCCCACCCTGAAGGAAAAACTAACACTGGAGTTGTAGTCAAGGTTGTCTAGTGCGTTTGAAAGATATCATCGCATTCATCCGACACCCTCAATGGAGCGCCCTTCTGAGTCAACTTAGTCAATGAAGCTAAAATAAATGAAAATACCTCTTTGAAGCGATTATAGTAATGTTCCAAACCTAAGAAACTCCTAATCTATGTAGCAGTAGAAGGAATGAGACAACTCTAAACTGCCTCAATCTTCTTTGTCCACTTTGATCCCATCAGTAGATATCGTATGACTCCAAAATTCCTCCGAGTCTAACCAAACCTAACACTTGGAGAACTTAGCATATAGCTTCTTCTCATTTAATGTCTAGATCACGATCCTCAAATGTTGCTCATGCTCCTCCCTACTAAAGGAACACAGTGACAAACGATTCCAAATAAGGTTGGAACACATTTTTCATGAAGTGCATGAAAGCTGACGAGGCATTAGTCAACGTAAATTACATCACCAAAAACTCATAATTCCCGTAATGAGTCTGGAATGCAGTCTTAGGGATGTTTGAAGCCCTAATATTAAACCGGTGATACCCCGATCACAAGTCAATCTTCGGGAACACCCTGTCACCCTGAAGCTGGTCAAGAAAATCATCAATACGTGGAAGTGGATACTTGTTCTTAGTTAACACCTTGTTCAACTACCAATAATCAATACACACTCTGATAGAACCTTCTTTCTTCTTAACAAACTACATCATCGCTCCCAAGGTGAAACACTAGGCCTGATGAACCCCTTATCCAACAACTCCTTCAACTATTCCTTCAATTCTTTCAACTCGGTTGGAGCCATACGATACATAGGAATAGAGATAGGTTACGTGTCTGACTCCATATCAATGCCAAAATCAATATCCCTATTAGGTGGCATGCATGGTAAGTTTGCTAGAAACACATTTGAGAACTCCCTCACTAATGAACCTGACTCAACAGCAGGAGTATCAACACTAATATCTCTGAAAAAGGCTAAATATGCTAAACAGCCATTCTCGACCATCCATTGAACCTTATAAAATAAGACCACTCTACTAGGAGTGCAACCAAGAGAACACATTCATTCCAAACTTGGCTACCCCGACATCGCGAATGTCAGAGTTTAGCGTGATAGTACATAATAACATGGTACGGAGATAACTAATCCATACCAAAGATAATATAAAAATCGAACCATATCTAACAATAGAAAGTCCACCCTCATCTCAAAATCACAAATAGTGGCCACACATGATTGATATACTCGATCCACCACAATAGAATAACCAACAAGTGTAGACACATGCACATAAGTATCAAGAGAACCACGAGGCGTATCCAGACAAGAAGCAAAGTATGATGACACATATGAATAAGTGGAACTGGGATTAAACAATACTGAAGCATCTTTATGGCTCATAGAAACAACACATGTAATCACTGCATCGAAAGACATGGCCTCGTTCCTCCCTGGGAAAGATTAGCATCTGTCCTGACCTCTACTAGACCAAGCTCCCCCTCTAGGACAACTACATTCTAGATGACCTCCACCCTAAGCTTTTTGAGCAGGTGGTATAACAACTAGTGAGGGAACCATAGTCTAACCTCCATGTTGTACTAGACCTATGCAAAGATGCTAGCAATACTTCCTGATATGCCCCAATTATCCTCACTTATAGAAATCTCTAATAGGAAATGATTGATGGGCCTGAGTCGAGCCTCATAAACAAGAATATCACTAAATGAACTAGGTACAGATGAACCATGAACAAATATAGTGCAATAAGAACTCTGTGCTAAAAGTGTGTTCAATGAAGATCGCATAGAAGCTCCTCGACTTGGTGGCGGTGAATGATAAGCTGGCATACTAGAATGACCTCCCCTAAATTAACTCCAGCCTCCAAATGAGGCACCAATTGACACTCCTTGAACGCTAGGACCTCTTGTCCCTACCCTGCGTAATCTCTTTGGTCTTAATGCATGCTCAATACGACGCGCTATCTCCATAACTAAGTGAAATGCAATCCCGGTTTCCATCTCTCTATCCATAGAAATGCGAATACAATGGTGAAGACTATCAATGAATCTCCTCACCGTCTCCTCCTCGGTGGGTTATCAACACAGTCGTATGAGGGGATAGCTCTATAAACCTCATGTAATACTCTATAACTGACATCGAACCCAGCCAAAGGTACTCAAACTACCTCCTCGGTTCCTCTCTTCTAGTATGAGGCACGAAAAGCTCCAAAACGACCTTAGAGAGCTAAGCCTATGTAAGAGGAGGTGATCTTGCTGGTCGACCCATCTCGTAAACATGCCGCCACCTCTTGGCTGGACCGTGCATCTAGAAGGTGGTAAAATCAACCCAATTACACTTAACTAGTCCCAAGATGCACCATGATCTTTTGGCAACAATAAAAAATCCCTAGGCATCTTCTGAAAATGTGAGGAGGATGAAATATGGTTAACATATCTAGTCTCTTCAGCTCAGTAACTGACATAGAGGGCCTATTCTAAATTTGAGCGGCAATAGTAGGCTGAACTCCCGTAACTAGTAACACTGCATGAGTTAGATAACCACGAGTCACGTGCTCTACAATATGGGAAGCTGAAGCCTGTGTTCCCCTCTACTTGGGAAGTAGCTGGTATAGTAGGAAATGCCCCAGCTTGAGCCAAACTCTAGAACAACCCAACCATATAGACCAAAGCATCCTGAATAGTTGGTGAAATAAATAGGTCATAGGGAACCTGAGCTGGTACCACAGTCTCATCCTCATAGTCATGATCTAATCCTCTTGAGGACCTAATGGTGGCTCTACAACAGCCGCTCGAGCAGGGATTCTAGGTGTTACACGTGGTCCGCCCCTACCTCTGCCTCGACCCAGCCTCTCACGACCCTGACCTGGGGAACCGATGCCTGCTTAGCTATAGCTGACGATCGTGTCCTCATCATGTGTGAGAGAATGGAAAAGAAATGATTCACACGTAGGGATAAACAAATCCCCATGATAGATAATGAAAGAAAAATAATTTTTCTTAATAGCCTCGTAGTCTCTAGAAGATAAGTACAAACATGTTCGTACCTATCCACAAGACTATACTACACCTTCTCATGACTCGTGAGACCTAAGCAACCTTGTACTCTGAGACAAATTTGTCACGACCCCAAATCCTACCAAAGCCGTGGCAATGCCTAATAGCGCTTGCTAGGCAAGCCAAAATTTAATATACAGAAATAAACTTCAATAACAAAAATAAATAGTTTAAAAAATGGAATATGATAAATAAATATAGCCAATTAACGATACAACAAAAATACCATCCTAGAATCAGGTGTCAATGAGTACTGAGCTTTATAGAATGAAAAAATACAATGATCTGAATAACGAAACAATATTGTATGATGTACATAAATAGTAATAACAAAAGTAAAGGAAGGGACTCCAAGTCATGCAAACGCAATAGTAGAGTATCTCCAATAGGTGCTGATACGACCCTCTAGCAATCAACTCTATTAATATAACCTGGATCTACACATAAAGTGCACACTGTAGAATGAGTACAACCAACCCTATGTACAAGTGAGTAGCAAGCCTAACCTCGAATTAAAGATAGTGACAAGATCGATATGGTTCACTACTCACTCTCTATAGCCAATGATAACAGTAATAGCATAATAATAATAAGAGAGGGAAACCAGCTCAAGAATAACAAGTTAACTTATTCACATTAACAAGAAGTAGGCATCATTTCCAATCAAATCACACAAGTCATCAAGCTCAAGATATAAAGTATCACTTACCATGAAGAAGATACGTCTCTATGCTAACATGACAAGAATCAATACCAAAATCAATGAATTCATAGTTAAATCATCAAGTAAGCACAATCTCTAGATTGTACGGTTGCCGGGTGTAAAGCCCCTCAATCAACACTTACTAAGTGCTTGCACTCACAAGGCCCAAAGTAGCATAGGTTATCACCTGACTACAAAGCGGTGGATCCTAGCCTAAGCGCATGATCTGATCAAAAGTTGACGATCATAACTCAGCCTAATGGCCAGGCGCACGCGTCATCTCAATATCAATACCACTTAGCCCAATAAGGGGGCATGGCATACACGTCACTTTAGTATAAATACCAATACGGCTCTATGACCCCAGTTTAGTCAATAATCCGCTCAAATCTCAATATGCCAATATCTTACAATATCATAAATCAATATACTACAACAATTACACCAAATGTACCACAAATCCACTCAAACCTGCAGTATGTTGTAAGGAAACAAACAACAAGTGAGATAAGAGATAAGGGAAATGATGAAATAACATGCAGATATGATATAATGACTGAAAAGTACGACTACAATCAAGGCAAACAAAGCAACATAGCAAAATAGCCATAACATGTCTATCAGGGATAAGCACATAGCGTAGACATGATTTCTAAAATGAATAATAGCCCAAGTAGTCATACAAGTAGAGAAAACACGGTAACACTAAAGCATGATAGCAAAATAAGGTACATGACATCCTAAGGTATACCATGAATAAACACAACACATGCGTATACGCTCGTCACCATACGTGTGTCACCCCCAACACGTAGAAAATATCGTAGTCTACGGATAAAATACCCTCAAGCTAAGCCTAGGCAAGCTACTTACATCAAAGTGCAAGAATAAATACTCCAAAAATCCCTTGCCTTTTGAGTTGGCCTTCTAACAGGTCAAATCAACCCAAAAAACAACTCAATAATGATGCTATAGGAGTTGATTTCAAGTAATAAAGCTCCAATATTGATCAAGTATCAAAATGTCAACCAAAACGTCAACCTAGGTCTACTTCCCGGAACCCAACCAAAGTAAGAAATCCAAACTACCTATTCGAATACGAGTCCAAATATACAAATTTTCTCCAATTTCGACTTTGATTCGAGGTTCAAATCTCCATTTTTCACTCTCCAAAATCATAGCATTAATCCCCAAATTTCTCCTTCAAACCGCATAATTTATGTGTAATAATCTGTGCATAAAACAGATATAATGTTAAAATCGGGTAGAAATAACTTATCCTATTACTTTGTGTGAAAATTCCCCTTAAAAAATCACCCATCTTCAAATCTACGACTAAAAAATATGAAATAATGGGTCTTTGTCCTAAAATTAGACAACTTATAACTCTGCTTAGTGATACCATTCGCAGACAGAATCAAAGCTTCACATTCGTAAAGCACAAACAGTCCCTGGCCCAAAAATGCTCTCAGCAGACGCGATCTGGCACCCACAGAAGGGATTCAGTCGCATCCCCAGTCTAGACTAACGAAACCATGATTTCATGAATGTGGAGTCTAAACCTACCAGAGTCCCAGCCAGCCACTCCTTCTATGCGAACACGATCCTTCGCCAACGAACGTGATCCTTTGCCCGCGAATGCGAAGAACACAGGCTACAACACTTTGCAAGTTAACATAATGATCTATAAACGAACGGGGAGAACAAAAACATTGCTGCCCAAAATAAGCTTTCATGAATGCGAGACCTACTTTGTGATCGCGAAGCACACTAGACACCAACAGTTTTTCAGCAATCCAACCAAGCTCAAGTGATCGAAATCCATCTGAAACACTCCCGAGCCCTTTGGAACCCTGTCCAAACATATCAACCAGTCCTAAGATATAACACAGACATACTCAAGGTATCAAACCATATAAAGTAACATTAAAAATACAAATCACAACTCAATTCTAGCTTAATGAACTAATCAATTTCCAACTTTTAAAACTCATGCCGAACCACATCTAACAAACTTGAACGAACCCCAAATTTTTTGCACAATTCCCAAATGACATAACAAACCTATTCTAACTCCTGCAAAAACAATCTGAACCTGATAACAACAAATACAACTGCTTGTCAAATCTATGAACCTTATAAACCCTCAAAGTTCCAACTTACGACAATTAGAGCCAAATCAACTTAGGAACCTCCAAATCAAAATTCGGCCATACATCCAAGCCTAAAATTACCATACAAACCTATTGGAACCATCAAAACATCTTTCCGAGGTCGTTTATACAAAAGGCAAATCTTTTTCAACTCTTATAACTTTCAGTTCCAACCTTGGAGCTAAGTGTTCCAATTCACTCTAAAACTTCCCCGAAACCAAACCAACCATCTCCGTAAGTCACTAAACAACAAAAAAAGCATACATGAAGAATCAAATAGGGGAAATGGTTCAAATACACAAAACAACCGGCGAGCCATTGCAAAATTAGTGAAATTTCCCTATTAGACTCAACCAAACCATGATTCCATAGACGTGATCTGGCACCCGCAAAAGTGATTCAGTCGCATCCCCAGTCTAGACTAATGAAACCATGATTTCATGAATGTGAAGTCTAAACCTAGCCAGGTCCCAGTCATCCACTCGTTCTATGCGAATGCGATCCTTCGCCACGAACGCAATCCTTTGCCCGCGAATGCGAAGAACACATGCTACAACACTTTGCAAGCGAACATAATGATCTATAAACACACGTGAAGAACAAAAACACTGCTGTCCAAAATAAGCTTTCATGATTGCGAGACCTACTTTGTGATCGCGAAGCACACTAGACACCAACAGTTCTTCAGCAATCCAACCAAGCTCAAGTGATCGAAATCCATATGAAATACTCCCGAGCTCTTCGGGACCCCGTCCAAACATATCAACCAGTCCTAAGATATAACACAAACATACTCAAGGTATCAAACCATACGAAGTAATATTAAAGTTACAAATCACAACTCAATTCTAGCTTAATGAACTAATCAATTACCAACTTTCAAAACTCATGTCGAACCACGTCTAACAAACTTGGAATAACCCCAAATTTTGTGCACAATTCTCGAATGACATAACAAACCTACTCTAACTCCTGCAAAAACAATATTGACCTGATAACATCAACTTCAACTGCTAGTCAAACCTATGAACCTTCTAAATCCTCAAAGTTCCAACTTTCGACAATTAGAGCCAAATCAACTTAGGAACCTCCAAATAAAAATTCGGCCATACATCCAAGCCTAAAATTACCATACAAACCTATTACAACCATCAAAACATCTTTCCGAGGTCGTTTACACAAAAGTCAAACCTTTTTCAACTCTTATAACTTACGATTCCAACCTTGGAACTAAGTTTTCCAATTCACCCTAAAACTTCCTCGAAACCAAACCAACCATCTCCGTAAGTCACCAAACAACATATAAGCATACATGAAGAAAAAAATAGGGGAAATGGCTCAAATACATAAAACAACCGGCGAGCCATTGCAAAAGTAGTGAAATTTCCCTATTAGACTCAACCAAACCATGATTCCATAAAATCCCCTGGAAACCATCTATGAAATCTTATGTGTTTGCCAAAGGATCACCATCATAATGCGGAGGACCCATCTTCCTAAACCGATCAAACCTCTTCTGCTTGTCCTCGGGCAGTACGACCTCTACTACTAGCCTAACAACAACCACATGAGGATGTCCCCAAATCAGTACTACTCCTTAGGTCTAATAAACATCAGCAACCTACTCAACAATGTGAGTAGGAGGAGTATGTGTCCCTCCCTAGCCTTAGAAGCAACCGGTGCCATATGAAGTACTCCTATCTTTGCCAAATCCCCCACAAGATCACCAATCGAACAAGAGCGTCCTGAATTACTAAGGTAGACATAAACACCTCCATGACCTTAGTTGGTCCATCTGGGTCACCTTGATGAAAAACCTGCTCCTCAATCGGAGCTATCGGTGGCTCCACAGTGTCTGCCCTAGCAAGGGCTCTAACTGTTGTGCGGGCTTCACCCCCTGCCTCTACCTTGACTACAACATCTCATGGCCTAGCCTGAGGTGTTGGTTCCTGCACAACCACACTCAATGAACGTGTTCGCACCATCGGTGATAGAATAGAAAGACAAGGATTAAAAATTCGAATATATAAAGCCGTACGATAAAGAATGAAAGAATGGAAATTCCTAAAATCTTGTAGCCTCTTGGAGATAAATAATCCACAAGACTCTGCTAGACCTGCTCGTGACTCGTGAGACCTACACAACCTACGACTCTGATACCAACTAGTCACAACCCAAAATCCTATTTTGAGACCCTGATAGAAGCTAGCCGTACTTGCTAAGCAAGGTAACTCACAATCCACAAAATAAAGTCCATTTTATTTAATTAATAGTGATATATCATAAATAAAGATAGTAATAATCTAAAAATAGTAAAAATATTTGATATAGTCTTAACACGGCCTAAACAAGGCCAATATAATACAACCCCTAAGACTAGGTGGAACAACCACACAAGCTACTACTGAAATAGAATAAGACTGTATAAATAGCAAAGCTATCTGAAATACAAATAGCCAAGAAACAACAAAAATAACTGGTACTCGTGAACTGCAAAAAGGATCCAAGAAGTGCAGCTCACTCTAACTTTCCGTGCGATCACCTAAGCTCATTGAAGAAACTCTGATAGGATCCACCTGAGGATATGCACAAAAAGATGTTCAGAAACACAGTATGATTACATCATAATCGGTACCCAGTAAGTATATAGTCTAACCTCGAAGAGGTAATGGTGAGGTTAGATGCATCTGGATATATACATCATACACACACGCACACACATATATATAATTGAACTCATAACTGAAACAATAAATAATCTCATGAATAGAAAGAATCAAAAATATCTACAAACGAAAATTGTTAAGCATGATATTCCAGTACAAGAAATAATCATAACGATGCCCAAAATAAAGTATTGAAAGATAGCATGCCCAAATAACAATGTCGGAGCTCCCAACTACCATATAAAGATATCATGCAACAATGAGTAGTTAAATGAATACTTCTAAATGAGTCAAGAAAGGAAAACATGATAAAACCGGTACAAGATCCATGTACCCCGATACAAAATCCATATTTCACCAAAATCGGGTACAAGGTCTATGTACCGACCATGCTCACATGGCCCAAATTAACATGGATAATCACCTGACACTGAAGAGACAGATCCAAATCCAAGCGCCAAGAGGAGCTTTATAGCATGACTCATAAATCAATAGCTGATAATCATATCTGTGCGCCATAGTTGTATCTCATCTGCAAGCTTTACCTTGCACGCCAAAATCCTCAATTTAAATCAAGTATAATTATTCAAAATACATGCATATACTCAAGAAGTACAGATAAAAGGTGCAAATGGACTTCAAAAAAAATCATATGGATATGTACTCATGGAATCTCTATGTGAAAATGGACAATTTAAGTTATTCAACATATCAAGGACACGTTTACATGCCTTCATAAATAATCATAAACCTAGGCATCATTTTTAACATGAATAATAGAGCAAAAGTAGTCCTATAAGCCAAATAAATCACGACTCAAATGAGCACATAATCAAAAAGCATACAATATTACAATTCTACTTTGGTCAAGATATAAACTTGCTAAACGCATATACACTCTCCACCATGTATCTACATCATCCCAATGCTTTAAACACAAAGGAATCAAGTCAAATCCCAAGGGTTTCCCTCATAAAAAGGTAGCTAAGAGACTTACCTTCGACTGGTAAGCTGTCAAGGTTCTATTGGTTGCCCTCCTAGAAGGGATTTTTAGCGTATTTAGCTTTTGTCAAATATGTTAGTGGTGAACTCCCACTGTTAAGTCGGTTCCCATAGTGAGGGAGTTTTTGGATGTATTTCCTTCAGACTTACCAAGCATGCCACCCGATAGGGATATTGATTTTTGCATTTATTTGGCACCAGTCACTCAGCCTATATATATTCAACCATATTGCATGAATCCTACTGAGTTGGTAGAATTAAAGGAGTAGTTACAGGAGCTTATGGATAAGAGGTTCATCAGGCCTAGTGTTTCACCTTGGGGTGCACCAGTGTTGTCTGGTAAGGTGAAGGATGGTTCTATGAGAGTTTGTATTGACTACCAGCAGTTTACCACTATTACCATCAAGAGAATATTAGGGAGCTAGGGTGTTCTCAAAGATTTCCTGGAGATAGGGGACTAGTTGAACATTAGGGTTTCAGACATTCCTAACACTATTTTTAGGACTCGTTATGGACATTATGATTTTTTGATAATCTCTTTTGGCATGACTAATGACCTAAGAGTCTTCATGTATTTGATGAACATTGTGTTCCAGCCTTATTTTGATTCTTTTGTCATTTTATTCATTGATGATATATTGGTGTATTCCCGTAGTAGGGAGGAGCACAAGAAGAATTTGAGGATTGTTCTCCAAACTTTAAGGGAGAAGAAATTGCATGTTAAGTTCTCCAAGTGCGAGTTTTAGTTGGACTCGGTTGCATTCTTGGGGCAAGTGGTATCTAGTGATGGGATCAAGCTAGACCTGAAGATGATTGTGGCAGTTTAGAGATCGCCTAGACCTTCTACTGCTACAGAGATCATGAGCTTCTTTGTTTTGGCTGGTTAATACCTCCACTTAGTAGAGGGATTTTCATATATTATTTCCCCATTGACTAAGTTAAATTAGAAGGGTTCTCCATTCAAGTGGTTGGATGAATATGAAGAGAGCACTTAGAAGTCAAGATAACCTTGAAATTTGGTCCAGTGCTGGGTTTTCTTCTGGATCGGGGTCATATTGTCACGACCCAAATTTTCCCTCCGTTGGGTATCGTGATGGAACCTATTCTTAGGGACTAGGTAAGCCTAACATTTACCGAAAAACAACAACAATAATAGAAATTTAACAGTCTCGATATATAAATCTTGACAGAATTTACAATTTCCCAATAACCGGTAATACAAGTCATAAGCTCTACGAATTATTTTTTCCACAACTCCTAAATACAATTGTTTAGAAATAGTAAGAACAGTTGAATAAAAACAGGAAAGTGACTCTGACGCCTGCGAATGCAGCAACGGGTTACCTTGAGTCTCCTCGGCAATGATCCACGCAGCTACTAATAACAATTACCTAGATCTGCTTACAAAAATGCGCAGAAGTGTAGTATGAGCACACCACAGTGGTCCCCAGTAAGTATCCAGACTAACCTCGGTGAAGTAGTGAAGAGGACTAGTCAAGACACCACTGGTCTAATAAATTAAACAGACATCAATATAGAAATGACCGAACATAGTATCTATCTAAAGATTTTACGATATAATTAACCACATGACAATATAATGCCGAAGGAATTGCCGAAAGTTAATCAACGGAACGGCGTAATAGTACAGAGAAGAATGGACAGAAATACAAGCAAAAATCGAAAAAACCACCACACAATAAAAACACTGGTAACTCAGCACGCCGTCAGTTTTTTCACATCGGGCCTTAGCCAATAAACCCAATAAATTGGTGAAACTTTTAAACAATAGTTTATATTGAAAGCTTTATAGATATAATCATTTCAGGATAGAACAGTGTTCCTTGAAAACATACTTTCTCCATATATATGTATATATATATATATATATATATATATAGAAAGGGAAATCTTTAAAACATAGTTCTTTCAAAATACATGATTTTCAAATATACTTCCCTAATAAATGTATTTCAATATCATTTTCTGCAAGACAAATGTTTTTCAAATATACCTTTGAAATAAAAATCTTTCGATCATACTCTCCTCAAGATAAATCTACTAGAAATCAGTCCGCAACTAAGAATTTGTCATGCAGTATAGGGAGAAAACTCCCGGAATACGTCCGTAGTCCCAATTTAATTATTCAATGCGGTACAAGGGGAAAGCTCCCGGAATACGTCCGTAGTCCAAATTTAAATATGCAATGCAGTACAGGGGGAAAGATCCTGGAATACATCTGTAGTCCCAATTTAACTCTCTAATGCAGTACAGGGGGAAAGCTCCCGGAATACGTCCGTAGTCCCAATTTAAATATGCAATACAGAAAAGGGGAAAGCTCCCGGAATAAGTCCGTAGTCCCAATTTAAATATGCAACGCAGCCAACTGAGGAAAACAACCAGGATGCGACAGAAAAAAACACACATTGCCACAACAGGCGCAAAAGCAACAAAAGACAGAATGCAAGGTGCGACGAGCAAATCAATACAAAGACTTGAATCACAAGAATGGTAAAAACTCACTCATAAGAAGTAGCCACTGAATGGAATGCCAAGCACAAGTGAAGCACTATAATGAGGGGAAAACAACACAAATATAGCAACGATTGACAATATTGAAGTCATCAATAAGAATCAATCATCCCGTCAAAGGAAACAACTATAACCAATCTCGCCTAAACAATCAACTTTACAGAATAAAACTCAGCTTGAAAAATGCTCAGTAACAGGCAACACCAAGGAAATACCATCAACATGGATGATTATCAACTAAACCTAAGTAGCACTTAAGGAAAAAATCATATAAATCACAATGTACGACTCACGGGCATGGTTGACACCAATGAATAGATATTCCAATCACTGCTAAACAATTATAGGGCGAGATTATGCTAATTCTAGTCAAATAGGCAGTTTATGAAGGAAGATATAGCACGACAGTAGAAAAGGTAAAGTCTTCAGTTAAGTCAATTAAGATCAAATAAGCGACAAAGGAAAACTAAGCAAGTAATTTCTAATTTAGGCAGAAAGAGATGAACTAACAATCGGAACTCAGATATAACAAATACAACTTCATACATAGGGAATGTAAGGACCTAAGAATCCTAAAAGGCCAACCTATTTGCAAATAAGTCCGAGTACACACTCGTCACCTCGCGTACACAGACTACAATCAACATAGAAGACTCAATTCTAAGGGGTAGTTCCCCCACACAAGGTTAGGCAAGATACTTACCTCAACCACTCAGAACAAACTTGAAATCACGTTCTTGCCACGAGTATCCGACTCCAAATGGCCTAAATATAATCAAATCAATAGCATCGTGTAAATAATACTACAAGCAACTAGTTTAACTAATAAATTAGCTAAGACGCAAACTTAGGAAAAATCACCCATAAAGTACCCGGGGCCCACATCTAGAAATCGGGTAAAATTTACAAATTAAGAACACCCGCTCATTTATGAGAATACTCAAACAAGAATCATCAAAATCCGACGTCAAAATCTCACTCAAATCTCGGATTTTCAATTGGGGAACTTTTTCTCCCATTTCCAAACTTTTACTCCCAAACTCCTTGATTAAATGAGGAAAACCACAATAGATTAATGCAATAAAACAAAATTTGAGTAAGAAATCGTTACCCACAAGATTCCTCTGAAAATCCGTCAACAAATCGCCTTCTCCCGAGCTCAAAATAAAAAAATGGAGTAAAAATAAACAAACCATCGAATAGAAACTCTCTTCCCAGCAATGACCGCATATGCGGATAATTGGACCGCACCTGCGGAAAATACATCGTAGGTGAGAAACCACATCACATAACATCAAAATCACTAATTATTCATGGATTCAAGTCTAAGAACTTATGAAATTTCAAAAATCCACAACTGATGCCGAAACACGTCAAAACTAGTCTAAATGACCTCAAATTTGACACACAGGTCACAAATGCCACTACGAACCTACAACCACTTTCAGAATTCCATTCCGGTCTCGATATCCTGATTTCACCTATCGGCCGAAATCGCCAAAAATTTATCTTTCGCCAATCCAAGCGTAAATCTACCACAGACCTCGAAAACACATTCTGAATGTGCTCCTCAGCCCAAAATCACCATACTCCGGAGCCGTTTACATAAGAGTCAAATTCCGGTCAAAACTTCAGTGTTTAAGCTTCCAAAACAACAATTATTCTTCCAATTCGACTCTGAATCATCCGGTAACTGAACCCGACCATGCACGCAGGTCGATATACATAATACGAAGCTGTTCAAGACCTTATGCTACCGAACAGAGCTTAAATTTTGAAAACGACCGGTTGGGTCATTACATTCTCCCCCTCTTAAAACAAACGTTCATCCTCGAATGTGCCAAGATTCGCCTCGAAGTCTTCAAATCACTGAATGGACACTTCCAAAATAAACTCGCGGGTGATCCCACGTCACCCCAATCAACATAAGTTTGACGACACCATATCAACTACGATTTAGCCTTTCTACCAACACCGATAAGCCTCAGACCTCAAATTCTCACCTTCTCTTCATTTCCACAAGACCTGATTCTAAACCCATAAATGCTATCAGTCTCAACCAGCTACATCAAATCATGCCTACACCCCTAAGGCACGACCACACAACATAACACACCACACATAGGCCGTTAATAACACTTCTGATCACAATAGCTGTCTGAAACCAACTCAGCACCGACAATTAGCCTCATATCCGATAGAATTCTATTTTAAACCTCCATCATGATGGTAATAACGCAAGAAACGTGAGGACCTCATAATTTGACACCCGGATCACCAAGCCACAACTAATACCACCGGGCATACACCCCGCATGCTAAAACTCAAGAAGCACAGAACGAAAATGAATGAATATGAAAAAAAGGAACACATAAGGAAACTATCAAACAAGTCCGACAGACACAACTCTTTATCAATGCTATCCTACAAAATAATATAACAAGGAAAGAACTAACGCACATGAACAAATCACAAGGATCCCATCCTGGTATGATTTCCAAAGCCCGGTTCAAACACATCGAATCACGAAGGATCGCGAGGGTCTCGCCCTCATCTCTACATCACAATAGGACATATATCCCACCAACTGAAACTTTTCACTAGATCGCTTCCTTCAACAAAACTACAACACGTGTTGGCTCCCACACCGGTGGAGCATAAGAATCACAGCTCGTAACCACTATACTCAGGAATCACATCAAGCCTACCATACTGGACAACAAGAATTTTACTACTAGTCGCATATCTCTCAATAATGAATAGAAACAAACGATAGACATGGGCTACCACTCACAGAATCTCCCAACATGAGCACGAAGATAGAGTGCAAAGCATGAAACTCACTCATGATTGAAGCGACAAATATGGGAACTTGTCCCGACCAACAGAGCTATAATGAATTACAACTGGTGCCACTCTGTAAAAAATCAAAACATACATGTACGATAATTGGCGAAACGGCCTCCAGCCTACTGTACGAAACACACCAACAAGTCGGACCTCCCCCTCTTGGGCGCCCTTTACTCACCTGAATGCCCTGCTGTAACACATCTTCCCGGAGCCTGGGACAATCTCTCACCCTGTGACTGGTATCTCCACACTCAAAACAACCTCTCTGCTGGTGTGACTGTGGAAACTGTGCGATACGAGTACCCTGAGACCCACGAGTACCTGAAACCTCATGCGAGGCCGGTAATGTAAACTGAACTAGCTGACCCAAAAATCCTCTACCGTGTTGCACCCTGCCTCCAAAATAAGGACCAGTAGATCTCTCTGGTCTACGATGCCTACTCGCCTCCTTGAACTCTCTCTCCTGATCTTTTCTATTCCCTCGCTCCCGGTCCCATATGCCCTCTAACTGGCGAGCGATCCCTACCACCTGCTGAAATGAAACATACGACTCCAACTCTCGAGCCATGCTGAACCAAATATCATGCCTGAGCCCTTCAATGAATCTACGGACTCACCCTCTAACTGTAGCAACAAAGACAGGTGCATGCCAGGCCAAATCACTGAATCTGATGGCATACTCTAATATTGACATACTGCCCTGGCGCAACTGCTCAAACTCCGCATGCCATGCATCCCGAAGGGACTGGGGTACAAAATCTCTCAAGAACATCTCTGAAAACTGACTCCACGTAAGTGAAGCTGACTCGGCCGAGCTAGCCAACTCACATGCCCACCACCACTGATAAACCGCTCCCTCAAGCTGGAACGTAGTAAAAGCAACCCCACTTGTCTCAACAATATCCAAAGTGTGGAGGATGTTATGGCACTCCTCCAGAAAACCTTGTGCGCTCTCTGAAGCCAATCCGCTAAATGTAGGAAGGTTATATCTCTTGAACCTTGCAAATCTAAGCTGATCGCCCTCAGATGTTGTTGCTCTTACCATGAGCTGAATTGGAATCACAGGCTGCGTCACTATGACACCTGGACCCTGACCAACGTGAACTCCCTACTCTGGAGTGTGGACGCTGGGAGTCTGGGCTCCTCCCCCGGTCGGTGAAGTAACTGGTGCAACCTGAAATAACCCCGCCTGAGCCAATGTACCAAACATGCTCAGAAAATGTGCTACGGTCTCCTGAAGCCCGGGGGTAACAACAGGCGCCTCTGGCGCCTGCCCCCCAACTGGAACTGATGGTTGCTCCTCAATGGCTGCTCTAGTAGGTGGCCTAAATACGGCACGTACTCCTCGTTGACCTCGGCCTCTGCACCTGGCGACATCTATCTCGGGGGTAACATCATCAGGAATCGCGGCTCGTGTCCTCACCATCTGTGAGAGAATAGAATGATAAATTTCAAACTTCAAGGTCAATGAACTCGCACGATAGGAATGAAAGAAATGAAATTGTCCTAATAGTTCGTTAGCCTCTCGAAGATAAGTACAGACGTCTCCGTACCAATCCGTAAGAGTCTACTAAACTTGCTTATGACTTGTAGCACCTATGAATCTAGAGCTCTGGTACCAACCTGTCACGACCCAAATATACCCTCTGTTGGGTATCATGATGGCACCCAGTCTTATGTACTTGGTAAGCCTAAGATTTACCGAATAACAACAATAACGGAAATCTAACAGTCTCGATATATAAATCTTGACAGAATTTACAATTTCCCAAAAACCGGTAATACAAGTCATAAGCTCTATGAAATATGTTTTTCTACAACTCCTAAATACAACTGTTTAGAAATAGTAAGAATAATTGAATAAAAACAGGAAGGTGACTCCGAAGCCTGCGAACACAGCAACAAGTTACCTTGAGTCTCCTTGGCAATGATCTGCACAGCTACTAACAACTTTACCTGGATCTGCACACAATAATGGGCAGAAGTGTAGTATGAGCACACCACAGCGGTGCCCAGTAAGTATCAAGACTAACCTCGGTGAAGTGGTGACGAGGACTACTCAAGACACCACTGGTGTAATAAATTAAACAGACATCAATATAGAAATGACTGAACATAATATCTATCTAAATATTTTACGATATAATTAACAACATGATAATATAATGCGGAAGGAATTACCGAAAGTTAATCAACGGAACATCGTAATAGTACACAGAAGAATGGACAGAAATACAAGCCAAAACCGAAAAAACCACCTCACAATAAAAAAATGGTAACTCAGCACTCTGTCAGGTTTTTCACATCAGGCCTTAGCCAATAAACCCAATAAATTGGTGAACCTTTTAAACAACAGCTTATATTGAAATCTTTAAAGATATAACTATTTCAGGATAGAACAGTTTTCCTTGAAAATATAGTTTATATATATATATATATATATATATATATCTAGAAAGGGAAATCTTTAAAACATAGTTCTTTCAAAATACATGATTTTCAAATATACTTCCCCAATAAATGTATTTCAATATCATTTTCTGCAAGACAAATGTTTTTCAAATATACCTTTGAAATAAAAATCTTTTGATCATAATCTCGTCAAGATAAATCTACCGGAACTCAATCAGTAACTCAGAATTTGTCATGCAGTACAGGGGGAAAACTTCCGGAATACGTCTGTAGTCCCAATTTAAAAATGGAATGCGGTACAGAGGGAAAGCTCCTGTAATAGGTCTGTAGTCCCAGTTTAAATATGCAATGTAGTACAAGGGGAAAGCTCCCGGAATACATCCGTAGTCCCAATTTAAATATGCAATGCAGTACAGAGGGACAACTCCCGCAATAGGTCCGTAGTCCCAATTTAAATATGCAATGCAGTACAGGGGAAAGCTCTCGGCATACGCCCGTACACCAAATTTAAATATGCAAAGAAGCCAACTGAGGAAAACAACCAGAATGTGAAAGAAACAACACACATTGCCACAACAAGCGCAAAAGCAACAAAAGACAGAATGCAAGGTGCGACGAGCAAATAAGTACAAAGACTTGAATCACAAAAATGGCAAAAACTCACTCATAAGAAGTAGCCACTGAATGGAATGTCAAGCACAAGTGAAGCGATATTACGAGGGGAAAATAAAACAAATATAGCAACGATTCACAATTATCACGACCCAAACTCCTATGTTAGGTCATGATGGCACCCAACAGTAGGGCCAGGCAAGCAAACACTCAATTTACTAAGGGTTCTTTCTTATTAGATTAACATTTCAACATATACTAAGTTTTTAAAACTTAAAACATGAATCGACAAGGATAATTAGCCAGTTTTTAATCAAAATCAGTCACGAAGAGGCGTGAGCCAATATATATAACCCGAAATCCATAATAACTATCACGTGTGTGCACAAGTCCTACGGGCATACTAACATAATATTCAAAAGATATAATATACAGTCCCACTTTCTGAAGAAAATAGACGGGAAATAAGCAAAAGAAACCCCTTGGTGCTGCCGAAGATCGCCAGGAGAAAAGCAGCTCACCGTGAAGTCAGGTCCGTCTATAATCGAAATCAAGCTCTGGTCCGATCACCAGATGCACCAGCCTCAGAACCTGTACAATTAAGTATAGAAGCGTAGCATGAGTACATAAATATATATGTACCTAGTGAGTATCCCGCCTAACCTTGAAGAAGTAGTATTGAAAGGTCGACATGACACTCACTAAGGTCTAACAATATAATTTAACAGAATATGATGGAAACGGTAGGCATATAAAGGCAGTGAAGCAACAAATATATCTATAAGGCACTGAAGAATGAATAAAGCAATTACTACTTCACCTTCCCCCAAATATTTGTCAAACCAATGCCCATGAATTTGGTAACAAATAAATCATGCGCATGCAGGGTAAGGACGATCGACCGGAGTCATAAGATAGTCATGTACGTGCACTGCCGAGGGTCGAACGGCCCGAACCATAAGTGCACCTTTCCATAAAGTACTCACATCTATGCACTGTCGAGGATCGAACGACCCGAACCGAAAGTGCATCTCTGCCATAAAGTAATCCTCTCTATGCACTGCCAAGGATCGAACAGCCCGAACCAAAAGTGCATCTCTCAATACGCCGTGGCGTATGGCCGGTTACCATAAGAGTGTGGGGAAATCACACTCCGCTCGCAGAATGTAAATTGCGAAGCGGTCAAATGCACACACATTATTCCTTTAAAAATACCTTTTCGGTGAACAATTGCTTACAAGTTTTCTCAAATTCCATGACCTCAGGGAAATAAGCCACATGTAACATTTAATTTAGTAAGCATATAGTTCATATCAAGTAAAACACAAGGCATGATGTGGGCCTAACTACCAACACATAATAGTAATAGCCTCTACGTACGGACTCTCGTCACATTGTACGTACGTAGCCCCCACATTTATCACATATAGCATTTAAATCACCTAGGGGAACAGTTCCCTCTTAGAAGGTTAGAAAGGAGATACACCTTGTGTCAATCTACTCATGGACCAAGAACGCGCCCGAAACTCCGAACTCTACACCCGAGCACTCGAAACTAGCCAAATGTTATACAAATACATCAATTTATGATCAAAGTATGGAAATTCTCCTAGTTATTTAGTAAATTCCTCATTCTTGAAGAAATCCCAATATTCACCCGGGCGCGCACGCTCGAATTCTGAAAATTCACGAAGGAACCACTCACCCATAACCTAAGGATCGTTAATATATGATTCTACTTGATTTCATAGCTTATTGACGGGTAATTCTCTGAATTCCCAAAAGCCCTAGGTTATTACCCAATTCTTTATTTTTACTAATTAACAAGGTTAACTTAACTAAGAATTCATGAATTAAACTACCTTTGGGACAAAATTTACTTACCTTTCAATGGTTGGGTCGTGTAGTCCATTTCCCAAGCTCTCAAAGTATTTTAATGGAGGTAGGAATGAAGAAAACAATGAAGAATCCCGTATTTAAGAAACACACTGCCTGACAGTGGTTCTGCACCTGCGGTTTTGCACCTGTGAGCAAAGGCTCGCACCTGCGGAAATGGACGAGGAAGCCTGGGCTCGCACTTGCGGAGAGGAGACTGCACATGCAACTCCGCTCCTGCGGAACTTTGTCCGCACCTGCGAGAAATAGGCTGCCCGCTGGGGGGTCTCACTTGAATTAGATAACAATGCACCGAACCGGCCTATACTAATTGGAATGATACAAAATTTTGCAGGCAAGTCATAATTGACATAACGGAACTATTCCCGATCTTCGAATTATGTTCGGACCTTGATAACACAAGAACACGTCCCAAACCACAAATAGGAACTTAAGAAACTCTTATTTCAATATTGGGCACCGAAACACTTCTGGGTGATCCAAAACCCATTCCGAACATACGCCCATGTCGGAAATCATAATACGAAGCTACTGGAACCGTCGAAACTCAATTCCAAGGTCGTTTAATAAAAATGTTGACTGAAGTCAAACTTGACCTTAAAGACCAACCTTAAAGAACCAAGTGTTCCTATAGCACTCTAAACACTTCCGAATCTCGGACCACCCGCCCTCGCAAGTCATAAATCACAATTAGCCTATATGGGAAGTTTCATTTAGGGGAAAGGGGTCCGATAACGCAAAGCTATCGGTCGGGTCGTTACATTCTCCACCTATTAAACAAATCTCCGTCCTCTAACAGGTCTAGAATCATACCTGAAGCGCTGAATAAGTGCGGATATCTGCTCCCCATGTCCTCCTCGGACTCCTAGGTCGCTTCCTCGACTTGTTGGCCCCTCCTCTGGACCTTCACTGCAGAACTCTCTTAGACCTCAACTGGCGATCCTGCCTATCAGTAATAGCAACTAGCTCCTCCTCGTAGCCCAACCTCTCATCTAACTGAATAGTGCTGAAATCAACCACGTGAGAGATGTCAGTGTGGTACCTCCGGAGCATGGATACATGAAAGACCGGATGAACTCCTGATAAACTGGGAGGTAAGGCTTGCTCATAAGCAACCTCCCCAACTCGCCTCAGCACATCAAAGGGACCTATAACCCTCGGGCTCAACTTGCCCTTCTTCCCAAACCTTATAATACACTTCATCGGCGAGACCTTCAGCAGAACATTGTCTCCCTCCATAAATTATACATCACACACCCTCTGATCCGCGTAACACTTATGTCTAAACTTTGCGGTGCAGAGCCTCTCCTGAATCAACTTCACCCTCTCCAAAGCATCCCTCACCATGTCGGTACCATATAACTTAGCTTCACCGGGCTCAAACCACCCGATAGGGGAACGACATCGGCGGCCATACAAAGCCTCAAACGGGGCCATCTCGATGCTGGACTGGTAACTATTATTGTAAGCAAACACGGCCAAATGCAAGAACTGGCCCCACTGACCTCCGAAGTCAATCACGCATACCCTGAGCATGTCCTCCAATATCTGAACTGTACTCTCCGATTGGCCATTAGTCTGAGGGTGAAATGTTGTGCTGAGATCTATCTGGGTGCCCATCTCACTATGCAATGCTCTCCAGAAATGCAAGGTGAACTGAGGACCTCGATCTGATATAATGGACATCGGCACACCGTGCAACAGGACTATCTCCCGAATGTAGATCTAGGCTAACCTCTCAGAAGTATAAGCAATAGTTACTGGAATGAAATACGCCGATTCGGTCAATATATCCACAATGACCCAAACCACGTCAACCTTCCGCAAAGTCTGAGGCAACCCAACCACGAAGTCCATAGTGATGCGATCCCATTTCTACTCAGGAATGGGCATCTGCTGAAGTAGGCCTCCTGGCCTCTAGTGCTCATACTTCACCTGATGAAAATTAAGACACCTAGTCACATACTCCATGATGTCCCTCTTCATCCGACTCCACCATTAATGTTACTTCAAATCACGATACATCTTCGTAGCACCAGGATGAACAAAATACCGAGAATTGTGTGCCTCCTCTAGAATCCTCTCCCTCAGGCCATCAACATTAGGAACACATAAGCAGTCCTGAAGTCTTAGAACACCATCCTCGCCAATAGTAACCTCCTTGGCCCTACCCTGAACCACTGCCCCCCGTAGCTCTGCCAAACACGGATCATCATACTGCCGACCCTTAATCTCCCAAAATTACGAAGACTGAGGAACCACATGTGCTAAAATTTGACGAGGCTCTTAAAAGTCTAATCTCACCAGGAGATTGGCCAAGGACTGAATGTCCAAGGCTGGAGGTCTCTCCTCTGCTGAAATATAAGCCAAGCTACCCATACTCTCCGACTTCCTGCTCAAAGCATCTGCTACCACATTTGCTTTTCACGGATGATAAAGAATGGTGATATCATAATCCTTCAACAACTCAAGCCATCTGCGCGGCCTCAAATTAAGATCCCTCTACTTGAACAAGTACTGCAAGCTACGGTGGTCTGTATAAACCTCAGAGGACACTCCATACAAGTAGTGCCTCCAAATCTTAAGAGCATGAACAATCACCGCCAACTCCAAGTCGTGCACAGGGTATTTCTTCTCATGAACCTTCAGCTGGCGTGAAGCATAATAAATAACTCTCTTGTCCTGCATCAACACACATCCCAAACTAACGCGTGAAGCATCGCAATACACCGTATACATCCTAAAACCGGAAGGCAATACTAGAACTGGTGCTGAGGTTAATGCTGTCTTGAGCTTCTGAAAGATCGCCTCACACTCATCAAACCATCGGAATGGGGCATTCTTCTGAGTCAGTATGGTGAATGGAGCTACAATAGAAGAGAACCCCTCCACAAATCGGCAATAATAGCCTGCTAGGCACAAAACACTCCTAATCTCTGTAGCTGAAGTAGGACGCGACCAACTCTGAACTGCCTCGATCTTCTGAGGATCAACCGTGATACGCTCTCCGGATACCACATGCCCCAGGAATGCTAAGGAATCCAACCAGAACTCACACTTGGAGAACTTACCATATAGCTTCTGTTCCCGCAATGTCTGGAGTACAACCCTCAAATGCTGCTCGTGCTCACCCAGGCTACGTGAGTAAATCAAGATGTCATCTATGAAGACAATGACAAAGGAATCAATATACGGCGTGAACACCCTATTCATCAAGTCCATGAATGCTGCTGGGGCATTAGTCAAGCCAAAGGATATCATCAGGAACTCATAAAGGCCATATCTCGTACTAAAAGCAGTCTTCGGAACATCTGAAGCCCGAATCTTCAACTGATGATATCCCGATCTCTAATCAATCTTAGAAACCACACGAGCACCCTGTAACTGGTCAAACAAATTATCGATACGTGGCAAAGGATACTTGTTCTTAATGTTAACCTTGTTCAACTGGCGTTAATCAATACACATTCACATGGACCCATCCTTCTTCTTCACGAATAGAAGTGGAGCACCCCACGAAGATACACTCGGTCTGATGAACCCCTTAGCTAACAACTCCTCAAGCTACTCCTTCAACTCATGCGGAGCCATACGGTACGGAGGAATAGATATAGGTTGGGTGCCTGGAGCTAAATCAATGCAAAAATCAATATCACGTTCCGGAGGCATGCCTGGAAGGTCTGAAGGAAATACATCAGCAAACTCTCGAACCACTGGCACTGAATCAATCGCCGGAGACTCGGCGGTGGTGTCCCGCACATAAGCAAAATAGGCCAGACAATCCATCTCGACCATATGCCGAGCCTTCATGAATGAAATAACCCAGCTGGCTGCACTAACTGAGGAACCTCTCCACTCCAGCCTAGGCGACTCGGGCATGGCTAAAGTAACTGTATTGGCATGGAAATCTACCACGGCATGATAAGGAGATAGCCAATCCATGCCTAGAATAATCTCAAAATCAACCATGTCGAGCAATAAAAGTTCCACTCTGGTCTCGAACCCACAGAAGGTGATCACACAAGACTGATAAATCCGGTCTACCACCACAGAATATCCCATAGGAGTGGACACATATATAGGATAACCCAAGGACTAGCGAGGAGCATCCAAAAAATGAGCAAATAATGTTGATACATATGAATAGGTTGATCCTGGATCAAATAATAATGAAGCCTCTCTACCACATACTGAGATAATACCTGTGATCATGGTGTCTGAGACCATTGCATCTGATCTGGCCGGAATGGCATAGAATCTGGCTGGAGTACCAGAAGATTGAGCTCCACCAGAGTGAACAGGAGCTACCTGACCTCCCCCCGACTGACGACCCCTGCCGACATGTCCTTCACCTGTAGGTGGTCGGACTGCTGGTGCCGGACCTATCAGCTGATAACCCTACTGTACGACCTTGCCCCGAAACGTGAGACATTGCCTCCTCAGACCTGGCTCTCCACACTCGTAACAACTCCCAAGTACCATAGTCTGCTGCCCCGTAGAAGGACGCTGAATGGCCGGAGGGCGATGTCCCTCTGGCATAGCACTGAAGTGAAACCTCGTTGGAACACCTTTGGGAGGTAGTGGAGGTGCTGAATATAAAGGCCTGCTGGTCTGACCACTGCTAAACTGACCTCTTCCCCTAGCTGGGGCACCTCTGAAATCTCCAGGGAATCTATCCCTCTTGTCATTCTGCCCCTGCTCCCTGCTCCTCGACCGATACCCCTCGATCCTACGAGCAATCTCTACCACGAGCTGATAAAGAGTACCCATCTCCACCTCTCAGGCCATGGTGGCCCTAACACCTGGATGCAACCTAGCCACAAATATTTGCACCCTCTTTACATCAGTATGTAGTATCATGAGTTCATGGCGAGACAACTCTGAAAATCTGGCCTCATAATTTGTCACTAACATTTGTCCTTGCTCTAGCCGCTCAAACTGATACCGCAGCTCTTCCCTCTCAGAGGGTGGGATATATGTATCTAGAAACATCTGCATGAACTGCTCCCAAGTGACATGAGGAGAATCTGCTGGCCTGCTGAGAATATAGGACTACCACCACCTATGAGCTCTGCCCTCCAACTGAAAGGTAGTGAAGTCCACTCTATGGGACTCTAGTATTCTTATATTGTGCAGTCTGTCCCTGAACCTATCCAAAAAATCCTAGGCATCCTTGCCTCGCTCACCCCCAAAGACTGGAGGGTGCAGTCGAGTCCATCTATCCAATAATTCTATGGATCGCCGTCCGCAGTTGGTCTGGGCTCAAGTGCTGCTGCAACAGGTTGGACTCCACCCACGGGCAGTGTACCCAGGGTATGACGTAATGTTATTGTCTGGCCCGCAGCCTGAGCAGTAGGGGTATGGACTCTCCCTCCTGCCTGAGAAGTGGCAGGATCTGCTGGAAATAAACCATCCTGGGATAATAAATCTCATCATATGCCCATGACTTCCTGGAAGCCTGGCGCCATCATGAAGTCGACTGGAGCAGGATCTACTGGAGGCACCTCGTTCTGCTCCTCTATAATAGGGTCCTCTGGTGGCGGAATTGGAATAGCTCTGGGACGCCCTCGTCCCCTACCGCGGGCCGGTGCACTTCTCCGGCCTCTGCCACGACCTTGGACAACGGGGGTAGCGGCCCTTCCCGGGTCTGGAACATCATATGCACGCGTCCTCACCATCTGTGAGAGAATAGAAGAATGATCTTAGTAAACCATCGACTGCACGATAGAGTAATAACAAAGAGAGGTTTCCTAACACCCTATAGCCTCCTGAAGATAAGTACAGATGTTTCTATATCGATCCGCAAGACTCTGCTAGGTTTTCCCGTGACTCGTGAGACTTACGTGAACCTAGTGGTATGATACCATGTTTTCACGACCCAAAATCCTATCTTAGGTCGTGATGGCGCGCAACAGCGAAGTCAGGCAAACCAATACTCAATTTACAAAGGGTTCTTTCTTATTAGATTACATTTCAATATATACTCAGTTTTTAAAACTTAAAACATGAATCAACAAGGTTAATTAGCCAGTTTTTAATCAAAAGCATTCATGAAGAGGCGTGGGCCAATATATATACAACCCAAAATCCACAATAACTATCAATTGTGTGCAAGGAACTACTGTCACAAGTCCTACGGGCATACTAACAGAATATACAAAAGATATAATATACAGTCCACTGTCTGAAGGAAATAGATGGGAAATAAGCAAAAGAAACCCCATGGTGTTGCCGGAGATTGCCATGAAAAAAGCAGCTCATCTTGAAGTCATTTCCGTCTATAATCGAAATGAAGCTCTGGTCCGACAACCAGATGCACCGGCCTCAGAACCTGTACAATTAAGTACATAAGCGTAGCATGAGTACATAAATATATATGAACCCAGTGAGTATCCCGCCTAACCTCGAAGAGGTAGTGATGAGAGGTCGACATGACACTCACTAAGGTCCAACAATATAATTTAACAGAATATGATGGAAACGGTAGGCATGTAAAGGGAGTGAAGCAACAAATATATATAAGGCACTAAAATCCAAAGAAATACTGGGAATGAATAAAACAATTACTACTTCACCTTCCCCCAAATATCTATCAAATCAATGTCCATGAATTTAGTAACAAATAAATCATGCGCATGCAGGGTAAGGACAACCGGCCGGAGTCATAAGATTGTCATGTATGTGCACTGACGAGGGTCGAACGGCCTGAACCATAAGTGCAACTTTCAATAAAGTACTCACATCTATGCACTGTCGAGGATCGAACGGCCCGAACCAAAAGTACATCTCTGCTATAAAGTAATCCTCTCTATGCACTGCCGAGGATCGAACGACCCGAACCAAAAGTGCATCTCTCAATCCGCCGTGGCGTACGCCCCGTTCCCATAAGAGTGGGGGGGAATCACACTCCGCTCGCGGAACGTAAATTGCAAAGCGGTCAAATGCACACACATTATTCCTTTTTAAATTACATTTCAGTGAACAATTCCTTACAAGTTTCCTCAAATTCCATGACCTCAGGGAAATAAGACACATGTAACATTTAATTTAGTAAGCATATAGTTCATATCAAGTAAAACACAAGGCATGATGTGGGCCTAACTACCCGGACATAATAGTAATAGCTGCTACGTATGGACTCTCGTCACTTTTTACCTATGTAGCCCCCAAAGTTATCACACATAGAATTTAAATCACCTAGGGGGACAATTCCCTCTTACAAGGTTAGAAAGGAGACTCACCCGGACCAAGAACGCGCCCGAAACTCCGAACTCTACACCCGAGGACTTGAAACTAGCCACATGTTATACAAATACATCAATTTATGCTCAAAGTATGGAAATTCTCCTAATTATTTAGTAAATTCCTCATTCTTGAAGAAATCCCAAAATTAGCCTCGGGTCCACGCGCACGGATTTCGAAAAACCAATGATGGAACCACTCACCCATAACCTAAGGATCGTTAATACATGATTTTTACTTTATTTCATAGCTAATTGATGGGTAATTCTCTAAATTCCCGAAAGCCCTATGTTACTACCCAATTCTTGATTTTAACTAATTAAGAAGGTTAACTTAACTAAGAATTCATAAATTAAACCAACTTTGGGATAGAATTTACTTACCTCTCAGTGGTTGGGTCGTGGAGCCCCTTTCCCAAGCTCTCAAAGTGTTTTAATGGAGGAAGGAATGAAGAAAACAATGAAGAATCACATATTAAGAAATACACTGCCTTACAGTGGTTCCGCACCTGCGGCTCAAGGACCGCACCTGCGATCTCGCACCTGCGAGCAAAGGCTCGCACATGGGGAAATGGACGAGGAAGCCTGGGCTCAAAGATGCGGAGAGGAGACTGCACCAGCGGCTCCGCTCCTGCGTTACATTATCCGCACCTGCGAGAAATAGGCTGCCCGCTGGGGGGTCACACCTGTGAGGCTAGGACCGCAGGAGCGGTCCCGCACCTGCGTCTGGGCAACCGCACCTACGGTCACACCAGAACAGGTGCACCATAAACTATTTCAGTTGGTTTTTGGCCTCGTGTGGTGTCCGGGAGGCACCTGGGCCCACCCGAGCCCCCGTCCAAATATACCAACAAGTCCCAAATGATACTACGGACGCGCTCAAGCCTTTGGACCACTCAAAACAACGCTAAAACTCAAAATCACATCCCAAAACCCCTAGAATGATAACTTAAGAACTTGAAGTTTTTGAATTGACCTATACTACTTGGAATGATACCAAATTTTGCAGGCAAGTCATAAATGACATAAAAAAACTATTCCTGGTCTCAGAATTCCGTTCGGACTTCGATAACACAAAAACATGTCCCAAACAACAAATAGGAACTTAAGGAACTCTCATTTCAATATTGGGCGTCGAAACAATCCCGGTTCATCCAAATTCCATTGCGAACACAAGCCCAAGTCCAAAATCATCATACGAAGCTACTGGAACCGTCGAAACTTGATTCTGAGGTCGTTTATTAAAAATGTTGACCGAAGTCAAACTTGGCCTTAAAGGCCAACCTTAAGGAACCAAGTGTTCCTATGGCACTCTAAGCAGTTCTGAATCCCGGACCACCCGCCCCCGCAACTCATAAATTACAATAAGTCGCTATAGTAAGTTTCATTTGGGGGAACGGGGTCCGATAATGCAAAACGACCGATCGGGTCGTTACAACAATATTCAAGTCATCAATAAGAAACCAATCATCCCGTCAAAGGAAACAACTATAACCAATCTCGCCTAAACAATCAACTTTACAGAATAAAACTCATCTTCAACAATGCTTAATAACAGTCAACACCAAGGAAATAACATCAACATGGATGATTATCAACTAAACCTAAGTAGCACTTAAGGGAAAAATCATATAAATCAGAATGTACGACTCACGGGCATGCTTGACACCAACGTATAGATATTCCAATCACTGCTAAACAATTATAGGGCGAGATTATGCTAATTCTAATCAAAGAGGCAGTTTATGAAGGAAGATATAGCACGATGGTAGAAAAGGTAAAGTCTTCAATTAAGCCAATTAAGATCAAATAAGAAACAAAGGCAAACTAAGCAAGTAATTTCTAATTTAAGCAGAAAGAGATGAACTAGCAATCGGAACTCAAATATAACAAATACAACTTCATACATAGGGAATATAAGGACCTAAGAATACTAAAAGGCCAACCTATTTGAAAATAAGTCCGAGTACGCACTCGTCACCTCGCGTACACGGGCTACAATCAACATAAAAGACTCAATCCTAAGGGGTAGTTCCCCCACACAATGTTAGGCAAGATACTTAGCTCAACCGCTCGAACCAAACTTGAAATCACGTTCTTGCCACGATTATCCGACTCCAAATGGCCCAAATCTAATAAAATTAATAGCATCGTGTAAATAATACTACAAGCAACAATTTTAAATAATAAATTCAAAGCTAGGACCAGATCTTGTGCGCCAAGCTATGGAAAAAGTTAAAGTCATTCAGGAGAGGATGAAGACTGCTCAGGGTCATCAGAAATCCTATGCGGACGTTCGTCGAAAAGATTTGGAGTTTCAAGTAGATGATTGGATATTCTTGAAGGCGTCTCCCATGAAAGGAGTGGTGCAGTTTGGGAAGAAAGGGAAATTGAGCCCAAGGTATGTCGGGCCCTATAGGATTGCTCAAAGGATAGGGCATGTGGCGTATAGGCTGGAATAGCCCCCTGAGATGTCATTAGTGCACTCGGTGTTTCATGTGTCTATGCTGAAGAAGGTAGTTGGAGATCCATCTGTCATCGTGCTGGTTGAGACCATTGAAATTAATGAAAAGTTGTCATATGAAGAGGTTCCGATTGCTATTCTTGATAGGCAAATTCGTAGGTTGAGTAAGAAATAGGTCGTTTCGGTAAAGGTATTATGGTGGAGTCAACAATTCGAAGAAGCCACGTGGGAAGAGGAAAATGAAATGAAAGAGAAATATCCCCACTTCTTTGAATAAGTCCGGTAGTGGTTTAAAAGGTTTTCATCTCTACCCAATTACATTGGGGTCAAATTTTATGCAAGAACACTCCATTCCCCTAATTACCCTACTATTGTAACTTCTCAAGTTGTGTCATATTTGTGTATGTTATGATTATTTGGATATGTGCAACACCTTGAAGTAAGATAAATTATGTGCAATTCATGTGATAGTTAAATTATATGCAAGTTTATGGTGTTAACTGAAATATGTTTAGCATGTTGTAGTATTTGAATTGCATACGACTTGTTGAGGTAACCCAATTATATACGAGTTGATGGAGTGACTGGTAATGTGTGGAATTGGTTAAACATGTGTTTCGGGGGCTCTCTGACAGGTGGATAGGCCTATATTCAAAGGAAACCCTGGCGAAGTTTCTAAAAATATTGGAGTTAGTGAAAATTTGGGGGTGATTTATTTTGTGTTTTTCCTACTCTAGTGATTCTCCGATTCTCATTCGAGGACGAATGATTTTAAGTGGGGGAGAATGTAATGACCCGTAAAATTTCATGGATAAAATAATGCCCAAATAGGTCCCCGTGTTGTTATAACTGTAGAAATTCTTAAAACATACCCTCTCTGAGTAAAAAGTACCACGGGACTTAAAAGATAAAATTTTCCAAAGTTGCGATGTTATGCGACGCACTATGCAATCACATAATACGTATGCGGAACGCATAGTGGTCACATACATGGACAGTCTGCTATCCAATTTGAGGACAACTATGCGACCCAAGATGCGATCGCATTTTGAGAATGCGGACCGCATAGCTATCTCATTTTGAGAATGCGGACCGCATAGCTATCGCATTCTTGCACCTCCATTTTTGCGGAGGAGGTTATGCGATGCACTATGCAATCACATAACAGGTATGCGGACCGCATAGTGGTCACATACCTGCGCATTCCGGTTTCTTTTTGGCCCATTCGATGGCCATTTATGCGACAGGAATGCGGACCGCATAGCAGGAACGCGATGGCATTCCTGACCACATTTCTGCTGTGGGACATTTAAAATTCTAATTTTTATACCCGAGCCCCAGTTCATTAAAACACTTACCCCCTTCAATTTTAACGATTTTCTGAACAAAATAGAGAGAAGGAAGAGAGAGTTCTTGAGAGAGAAGGTTCCATATTCACCCAAAAATTGATTCTTCACTATCACTTGGGCCTAGAAGTTATTGAGTAATTGTCATATTCTTCACTCTAAGAGGTGAATCCCCACCCCATTTCCTTTTAATTCTCAGGTTTTGGCTAAACAGGGTAGAACACATAAATTGATTCTTGGAGATAAAAGCCAATACCTTGCATGCATGTAAGTTAAACTCCCTAATCTAGTAAAGGGAAACGGGTTTGGGTAATTATTCAAAAAAAAAGGGGTTAGCTAATCTAAAGGACCACATAGTATTTGATAAAATGCCTAAATTAGTTCAAGGTTCCTAACTCTAAGTTTGAATGTGTCATATTGTAAACTAGATTGAAGGCGTTAGAAGGTCCAGTGATTTGGGATAGAAATTAAAGGGGAAATTCCAACTCGATGTATGTATGGCTAACTTTAATCTTTGTAGAGTCTCCTTGTTGGTGTCCGAGCATTCGGTATGAGTTTCTGGCTTATGCATAGATAAATCAATTGTTCTAATGTGTTGAGGCGTAAGATTCTGTTCTCTGATTGTCCTAGTTGATTTCCATGCCACCATGCTATATGAGATTGTGAAAAGGTGATTCTTTGTGCTCATTCTATCATGTGCAAAGATCGTTAAATGTTGAATACATCGGTATGAGAAGATGTTCTGCAAAACGAAAGAAATGATAACGAATCAAATTGTTGAATGTATCTAAGTGCTAAATGTTGTGTAGCAGGTAATGGAGGGGAAATGTCAATTTATATAATTGAGCTATATGTTGATGGTATGCCGTATATGACTCAACATTTGGTATAGATTACTATGGCCTTGGTTTCACATGGTTATTTAGTTGTTACGAATGTATATTCTTGATGATGAAAATCCTTGTGATTGAACTGATTGGTTGATGTTGCTATCAAATGAAATTGTAAGGTGGGATCGGGTTGCACACTGCAACAGAAATGTAAGGTGAGGGTGGGATCGGGTTGCACGCCGCAACAAAATTAATAAGTGTGTAATGTGATTGTGAGATGGTATCGGGTTGCACGCCGCAACAAAATAAATAAGGGTGGAATATGATTGTAAGGTGGGATCTTATTGCGCGCCGCAACAGGGGAACAATTGAAATGAGGAAATGTGAAAACCTCATTTATGATTCTTTGTACCTCTGTGCAATATTTGTTTGGGTTTCTTTAACTGCCACTTATATGTATATTGCTTGATTTTACATAAAATAAAGTTTGCCTGTACATACTAGTACTATTCAATGGTACTAACATCTCTTTTGCCGGGGGTGCTACATCTTTTATATGGATGTAGGTGGTTCTATAGCAGGTAGCTCTGTCTACTGTTAGTGGTGCCTCTTCCTCATCTCTTCAGCAGATCAGGTTAGCCTCATTTCCTCTCGGGCCCGTGTGTGGACTATATCATTCTCTTTTACTTATGTTGTAAAAGGTATAGCCGGGGCCTTGTTACCGACAAGTCTATGTAACCTCCTAGTACTCTTAGAGGCTCCGTAGACACGAGGTGGGTTGTACATATATATGTATATTTTGGGCAGCAGTCGTATTCACTCGTGATCGTGGATCGCATTGGAAATGTTGTATGTAACTTGTATGCTTTGGGATTATCAACTGCTAAAATGTTAATGAAGAAATGAACTTAAGTTGTAAACACATGCTCAATCTTTAATTTGCTACTTCCTACAGAATATTGTATCTTATGAACACGGGGTAATGCGTTGGGTAGGAAAGGCAATCCACGTCCGCTTGACCAGGCTCATCCGGTTAGGCGCCAGTCTCGTCCCTCGGTTTTGGGGCGTGAAAAAAATCTCACTCAACTCTCGGATTTTCAATTGGGGAACTTTTTCTCCCATTTCAAAATTTTTACTCTAAAACTCCTTGATTAAATGAGGAAAACCACAATAGATTAATGCAATAAAACAAAATTCGAGTAAGAAATCGTTACCCACAAGATTACTCTGAAAATCCGTCAAAGAATCGCCTTCTCCCGAGCTCAAAATAAAAAATGGAGTGAAAATGAACAAACCCTCGAATAGAAACTCTATGCCCAGCGATGACCACACATGCGGATAATTGGACCACACCTGCGGAAAATATATCGCAGGTATGAAAACTCACTAAAAGAACTGGGGCCGCACCTGCGATCACTGGGCCGCATCTGTGGCTTCGCACTTGCGAAGCCCTCCACCACACCTGCGGCTCCCAACGCATAGGTGCAAAACACTAGAACCAACAATGCTTCAGCTGGTTTTCTAAGTCAAAAAATCATCCTGTTGAGCATCTGAAACATCCCCGAGGCCCCCGGGATCTCAACCAAACTTACCAACCCGTCCTAATACCTTATCCAAACTTAGTCAAGCCTTAAAACCACATCACATAACATCAAATTACCAATTATGCATGGCTTCATGTCTAAGAACTTATGAAATTTCAACAATCCACAACCGATGCCAAAACACGTCAAAACTAGATTGAATGACCTCCAATTTGACACACAGGTCACAAATTCCACTACGAACCTACATCCACTTCCGAAATTCCATTCCGGGCTCAATATCAAGATTTCACCTAACGACCGAAGTCGCCGAAAATCTAACTTGCGCCAATCCAAGCCTAAATCTACCACAAACCTCGAAAACATATTCCGGACGTGCTCCTCAGCCCAAAATCACCATACGAAACTACTGACATCATCCATAACTCGTTCCGGAGCCGTTTACATAAAAGTCAAATTCCGGTCAAAACTTCACTGTTTAAGCTTCCGAAACAACAGTTCTTCTTCCAATTCGATTCTGAATCATCCGGTAACTGAACCTGACCATGCACGTAGGTTGATATACATAATACGAAGTTGTTCAAGACCTTATTCCACCGAATGGAGATTAAATTCTCAAAATGACCGGTTGGGTCGATACATTCTCCCCATCTTAAAATAAACGTTCGTCCTCGAACGTGCCAAGATTCGCCTCGAAGTCTTCAAATCACTGAATGCACACTTCCAAAATACACTCTCGGGTGATCCCACGTCACCCCAATCTACATAATCCTGACGACACCATATCAACTGCGATTTAGCCTTTTTACCAACACCGATAAGCCTCAGACGTCAAATTCTCACCTTCTCTTCATTTCCACAAGACCCGATTCTAAATCCATATCTGGTATCAGTTTCAACGAGCTACATCAAATCATGCCTAAACCACAAGGTACGACCACACAACATAACACACCACACATAGGCCCTTAATAACACTTCTTATCACAAAAGATGTCCGAAATTAACTCAGCACCGACATTTAGCCTCATATCTGATAGAACTCTATTTCAAACCTCCATCATGCTGGTAATAATGCAAGAAACATGAGGACCTCATACTTTGACACCCGGATCACCAAGCCACAACTAATACCACCGGGCACACACCCCGCAAACTAAAACTCAAGGAGCACAGAACGAAAATGACTGAATATGGAAAAGGAAGGCATAAGGAAATTATCAAACAAGCCCGACAGGAACAACTCTTTAACAATGCTATCCTACAAAAAAATATAACAAGGAAAGAACTAAAGCACATGAACAAATCACAAGGATCCCATCTTGGTATGATTTCCACCGCAGTACTTAGCCCGGTTCAAACACATCGAATCACGAAGGATCGCGAAGGTCTCGCCCTCAACTCTACATCACAATAGGATATATATCACCCCAACTGAACCTTTTCACTAGATCGCTTACTTTAACAAAACTACAACACGTGTTGTCTCCCACACCGGTGGAGCATAAGAATCACAGCTCATAACCACTACACTCGGGAATCACATCAAACCTACCGTACTCGACAATAGGAATTTTACTACTAGTATTATATCTCTCAATAATGATTAGAAACAAACGATAGACACGGGCTACCACTCACAGAATCTCCCAATAAGAGCAAACACGAAGATATAGTGCAAAGCATGAAACTCACTCATGCTTGAAACGATAAATAAGGGAACACGTCCCGAGCAACAGAGCTATAATGAAATAAAAATGGTTCCCCTCTATAACAAATCAAAACATACATGTACGATAACATATGGCACAATGACCTCCAGCCTACTATACGAAACGCATCATCGGGTCGGGCCTCCCCCTCTTGAGTGCCCTTTACTCACCTAAATGCCCTGTTGTAACACATCTGCACGGAGCCTAGGAATCTCTCGCCATGTGAATGGTATCTCCACACTCAAAACAACCTCTCTACTAGCGTGGTTGTGGAAACTGTGCGATACGAGTACTCTTAGACCCACGTGTACCTGAAACTTCATGCGAAGCCGGTAATGTAAATTGAACTGGCTGACCCACAAAACCTCTACCGTGTCGCACCCTTCCTCCAATATAAGGACCAGCAGATCTCTCTGGTCTACGAGGCCTCCTCGCCTCCCTAGACTCTCTCTCTCCTGATCTTATCAGTTCTCTCGCTCCCGGTCCCACATGCCCTCTAACTGGCGAGCGATCCCTACCACCAACTTAAATAAAACATACAACTCCAACTCTCGAGCCATGCCGAATCGAATATCATGCATGAGCCCTTCAATGAATCTACGAACTCGCCCTCTAATTGTAGAAACTAAGGCAGGTGCATGCCTGGCCAAATCACTAAATCTGATGGCATACTCTAATACTGACATATTGCCCTGGTGCAACTGCTCAAACTCCACGCGCCATGCATCCCGAAGGGACTGGGGTACAAACTCTCTCAAGAACATCTCTGAAAACTAACTCCACGTAAGTGAAGCTGACTCGGTTGAGCTACCCAACTCACATTCCCGACATCACTGATAAGACGCTCCCTGAAGCTGGAACATAGTAAAAGCAACCCCACTTGCCTCAACAATATCCAAAGTGTGGAGCATGCTATGGCACTCCTCCAGAAACCCTATGCACTATCTGAAGCCAATCTGCTGAATGTAGGAGGTTATATCTCTTGAACCTTGCAAATCTAAGCTGCTCTCCCTCAGATGTTGTTTCTCTGACCATGAGCTCAACTGGAACCACAAACTGCGTCACTATGACACCTGGACCCTGACCAACGTGAACTCGCTACTCTGGAGTGTGGACACTGGGAGTATGGGCTCTTTCCCCGGTCGATGAAGTAACTGGTGCAACCTGAAATAACCCCGCTTGAGCCAATGTACCAAGCATGCTTAGGAACTGTGCTAAAGTCTCCTGAAGCCCGGGGGTAACAACAGGCGCCTCCGGTGCCTATCCCCAACTGGAACTGCTGGTGGCTCCTCAATAGCTGCTCTAGTAGGTGGCCTAACTACGGCTCGTGCTCCTCGTCAACCTCAGCCTCTACCCCTAGCGACATTTGTCTCGGGGGTAACATCATCAGGAACCACGGCTCGTGTCCTCACCATCTGTGAGAGAATAGAATGATAAATTTCAAACTTCAAGGTCAATGAACTCGCACGATAGGAATGAAAGAAATGAAATTGTCCTAATAGTTTGGTAGCCTCTCAAAGATAAGTACAGACGTCTCTGTACCGATCCGCAAGACTCTACTAAACTCGTTTATGACTTGTAGCACCTACGAACCTAGAGCTCTGATACCAACCTGTCACGAGTCAAATTTTCCCTCTGTTGGGTATCGTGATGGCACCTAGTCTTAGGGACTAGGTAAGCCTAAAATTTACCGAATAACAACCAGAATGGTAAAAACTCACTCATAAGAAGTAGCCACTTAAGGGAATGCCAAGAACAAGTGAAGCGATATAACGAGGGGAAAACAAAACAAATATAGCAACGATTCACAATATTCAAGTCATCAATAAGAAACCAATCATCTCGTCAAGGGAAACAGCTATAACCAATCTCACCTAAACAATCAACTTTACAGAGTAAAACTCACCTTGAACAATGCTCAGTAACAGGCAACACCAAGGAAACACCATCAACATGGATGATCATCAACTAAACCTAAGTAGCACTTAAGGGAAAAATCATATAAATCACAATGTACGACTCACGGGCATGCTTGACACCAACGAATAGATATTCCAATCACTGCTAAACAATTATAGGGCGAGATTATGCTAATTCTAGTCAAACAGGCAGTTTATGTAGGAAGATATAGCACGACGGTAGAAAAGGTAAAGTCTTCAGTTAAGTCAATTAAGATCAAATAAGCAACAAAGGAAAACTAAGCAAGTAATTTCTTATTTAAGCAGAAAGAGATGAACTAGCAATCGGAACTCAGATATAACAAATACAACTTCATACACAGGGAATATAAGGACCTAAGAATCCTAAAAGGCCAACCTATTTGCAAATAAGTCCTAGTACGCACTCGTCACCTCATGTACACGGGCTACAATCAACATAGAAGACTCAATCCTAAGGGGTAGTTCCCCACACAAGGTTAGGCAAGATACTTACCTCAACCGCTCGGACCAAACTTGAAATCACATTCTTGCCACGAGTATCCGACTCCAAATGGCCCAAATCTAATCAAATCAATAGCATCGTGTAAATAATACTACAAGCAACTAGTTTAACTAATAAATTTGAAGCTAAGACGTGAAATTAGGAAAAATCACCCATAAAGTACCCCGGGCCCACGTCTCGAAATCGGGTAAAATTTATAAATTATGAACACCGCTCATTTATGAGAACACTCGAACAAGAATCATCAAAATTCGACGTCAAAATCTCACTCAAATCTTGGATTTTCAATTGGGGAACTTTTTCTCCCATTTCCAAACTTTTACTCTCAAACTCCTTGATTAAATGAGGAAAACCACAATAGATTAATGCAATAAAATCAAATTCGAGTAAGAAATCGTTACCCACAAGATTCCTCTAAAAACCCGTCAAAGAATCACCTTCTCCGGAGCCCAAAATAAAAAATGGAGTGAAAATGAACAAACCCTCAAATATAAACTTTCTGCCCAGTGATGACCGCACATGCGAATAATTGGACCGCACTTGCGGAAAATACATCACAGGTGCGAAAACTCACTAAAAGAACTGTGGTCGTACCTGCGATCACTGGGTCGCATCTGCGGAACCCCGTCTGCACCTGCGAGCATGGCTGCCCTTGACCAAAACCGCACCTGTGACACCTCTACCGCACCTGCGGCTCCTTATCCACAGGTGTAAAACACCAGAACCAGCATGCCTCAGCTGGTTTTCTAAGTCCAAAAATCATCCCTTGAGCATCTAAAACATCCCCGAGGCCCCCGGGATCTCAAACAAACTTACCAACTCGTCCTAATACCTTAACCAAATTTAGCCGAGCCTTCAAACCACATCACATAACATCAAAATCACCAATTATGCATGGATTCAAGTCTAAGAACTTATGAAATTTCCAAAATCCACAATGGATGCCAAAACACGTCAAAACTAGTCCGAATGACCTCAAATTTGACACATAGGTCACAATTGACACTCCAAACCTACAGCCACGTGAATTCCATTTCGTTCTCGATATCAAGATTTAACATATCGGCCAGAATCGCCAAAAATCTAACTTTCGCCAATCTAAGCCTAAATCTACCACAGACCTCGAAAATACATTGCAGACGCGCTCCTCAGCCCAAAATCACTATACGAAGCTGCTGACATCATACATAACTCGTTCTGGTGCCATTTATATAAAATTTAAATTCCGGTCAAAACATCACTGTTTAAGCTTCCAAAACAACAGTCCTTCTTCCAATTTGACTCTGAATCATCCAGCAACTGAACCCGGCCATGTACGCATGTCGATATTCATAATATGAAGTTGTTCAAGACCTTATGCTACCAAACAGAGCTTAAATTCTCAAAATAACCGGTCGGGTCTTTACACATATGCAGTGTATTGTGATGCTTCGCGAGTTTTCATTGGGTGTGTCTTGATGTAGGACGGTGGGGTGATTGCCTATGCATCATTCCAATTGAGTCCCCATGAGATATATCAAGTACATGATTTGGAGTAAGCAACTATTGTACACACACCCAAGATTTGGAGGCAATACTTATATGGCGTGTCTTGTGAGGCGTATACCGATCATCAGAGTCTTCATCATCTATTCAAGCAAAAGGATTTGAACTTGAGGCAACGGAAGTGGTTGGAGTTATTGAAGGACTATGACATCACTATTCTTATCATCTGGGGAGGGCTAATATAGTGGCTTATTCCTTAAGTGGAAGGTGGAGTGTATGGGAAGTTTAGCATATATCACATCTATGGAGAGGCCTTTGGCTATGAATGTTCATGCTTTGGCCAAAAGATTTGTGAGATTGAATGTTTTAGAGCCTAGCAGAGTATTTGCTTGTTTTTTGTCGTAGTCGTCCTTGTTTGAGCGCATTAAGGCTCGTCAATATGATGATCCTCAATTGCTTGTCCTTAAGGACATTGTGCATTAAAGGGTTGGTATGACTATTGGTGATTATGGTTGTTGCGGCTTCAGGGATGGATTTTTGTTCCTAATGTGGATGGTTTGAGAGAGTTGATTCTTGAGGAGGCTCATAGTTCGCAGTATTCTATTCATCTAGGTGCTACGAAGATTTACCATTAATTGAAGCAGCATTATTGGCGGTGGAGGATGATGTAGGAAATTCTTATATATATCGACCAGAATTTGAGTTGTTAGCATGTCAAGTATGAGCATCAGAGACCGAGCGATTTTCTTTGGAAGTTTGAAATACCGAAGTGGAAGTGGGAGCACATCACCAAAGACTTTGTGGTAGGGTTGCCACAGACATTGAGGAGATTTGACATTGTATGGGTCATTCTGGACATACTAACCAAGTCTGCATATTTCATTCTAGTCATGCCTTCGTACACTTCAGAGAAGTTGGCGAAGTTCTACATTAGGGAGATTGTCTGACTGCATAGTACTCCCGTGTCTATTATCTCGGATCATGACACTCGGTTTACTTGACATTTTTTGAGAGCAATCAGCATGATTTGGGCATGAAAGTTGAGTTGAGCACCACATATCACCCTCAGATGGATAGGCAGTTCGAGCGGACCATTCATATTTTGGAGGATATGTTGAGGGCATGTGTTATAGATTTCAGAGGCCAATGGGATTAGTTTCTTTTGTTAGTAGAGTTTTCACACAATAATAACTACCAGTTTAGTATCCAGATGGCTCTAAGCGAGGCCTTATATGGGAGGCGATGTTATTCGCTGGTTAGCTAGTTTGAGCTTGGTGAGGCTAGGTTGTTGGTCATAGATTCATTTTGTGATGCAATAGAGAAGGTGAAATTAATTTAGGAGCGTCTTTGTACAATGCAGTCCAAGCAAAAGCGTTATGATGGTTGGAAAGTTCGCGATGTGGTTTTCATGGAGGTTGAGAAAGTTCTCCTCTGTGTTTCACCTATGAAGGGCATGATGAGATTTGGGAAGAAGGTCAAGTTCATCCCTCGGTATATTGGTCCATTCGAGGTGTTAGAGAGAATGGGTAAGGTGTCCTATAGAATTGCTTTACTAACCAACTTGTCGGGATTTTACCCTTTGTTTCATGTTTCTATGCTCTGGAAGTATTATGACAATCAATCGCATGTGTTAGATTTAAGTTAAGTGTAGTTGGATGATAATTTTGCTTACGAAGAGGAGCTGTTGGTCAGTTTTGATAGGCAGGTTCAGAAGTTGAGGTCTAAGGATATCGCACCAGTGAATCTAGTGGAGAGGTTAACCGGTCAAGGTGGAAAATTAGGAGACCGAACATGATATGCGAGGAAGATATCATCATCATTTTGATATCCCAGGTCTAAATCTAAACACTTCTGAGGCCAAACACTTGTTTTAGACGAGGAGAATGTAACGACCTGACTAGTTGTTTTGTGTATCTAAGCCCCGTTTACCTATTTTATGTTTCTCATATGCTTGTTTGTTATTATGTAACTTGCGTGGAGGGTTGGGTTGGTTTCGATAATGTTTTGGAATGAATTGGAACACTTAGTTCTATGGTTGTAAGCTTAAGTTATAAGAGTTGACCAAAAATTGAATTTTGTGTAGATGACCTAGGATCACTGTTTTGATGGTTCCAATAGGTTTGTATGGTGATTTTGGACTTAGGAATATGTCCGGATTTGGATTTGGAGGTTCCTAGGATCTTTGTGTCCTAATTGTCGAAAGATGAAAACTAGAAGGTTTGGAGAATTGATCGGTTAACTCATAGTTGACTTTGTGGTTATCAAGGTCCATTTGGGATTCTAACCCTTGGATAGGTTCGTGTGGTGATTTACAACTTGTGTGCAAAAGTTGGGGTTCTTCAGAGTTGGTTAGATGTGGTTCAACATGATTTTGGAAGGTGGAAGTTGGATTAGATCATTTAGTATTAATGGAGGTGTGTTTCGTGGTTCTGATGTTTCTTTGTGTTATATGAGGCCTCGAGTAGGTCCATGTTATGTTTTGCAACTAGCTGGTGTGATTGGAAGGGGTCTCGAAGGGGATCAGGTGTATTTTGGATAGGTTCCTGACCATTCTGATGTTTCTTAACAAGTCTGATGTTGGTGCACCGCAACTGCAAAGTGTGCTGCGGTGATGCGATGTCGCGCCTACAAGGGAGAATTCAGCTCATGCGATGGCGAGCCTGGGGCAGGATGTTAGCATATGCGCATGGGCGGTCGCTTCTGCATAGAGCGCTTCTGCATGCTTTGGTCGCACCTGTAGAGCCACAGGTGCGAGTTGCATGTGCAACTACAGAGGGTCGACACTTTAAGTGAACTCGCAAAAGCGAGATCTGGGTCACAAATGAGACTTCGCTGAAGCGGAAGTTAGACTGCAGATGCGAGATCACTAGGCATAACATTTTAATCAAGGGTTTGACTTCTTTTATCATATTTTGACATTGGGAGCTCGGATTGGGGAGATTTGTTAGGCGATTTTCAACCACCTGGATTTGGTAAGTTTCACGACCCATTTCTCACCGGAGCCCCTATGAGGTCTAACACTTCTTACTAGGCAAGCCAATAGTCACAAAACATCAACGAGTAATAAACATGATTTAATAAACTCAACAATAGAAATATTCTGAAATAACTTATGCAAACAACGACAATACTACTATAACCATCCCAATATCTTGTGTCAATGAGTACATGAGTACTACAGAATATAAATATACAAACCCAATTCCGCTATACAACTGTCTGGACAATAGAACAGTAACATAGGAAATAAATGAAAGACAACATCAAGTTCTATAGACGTAATAGCAGTTACCTCGTAGTATCTCAAGTACTGGTACCAACATATCACTAGCAATCACCACGTTCGGAAGAAGCTAGATATACAAACGAAGTGCAAAGTATAGTATGAGTACAACCGACCCCATGTACTCAATAAGTAAGAAATCTAACCTTGGACTAAAACCAATAACGAGCTCAGATGAAACAGTTAGAGACTAATACCAATAATAAAGTAGGATATAGTAATGACAGTAATAGTAAATACCTCTAAGGAATTATCATATTGAGTTCGTTCATATTACATAAATTTAAAGATACTTCCAAGTATAAAAGTTACATCCCAACACGAATAAGAACATTTCTTTTACCAGCTAGCATGAGAAAAATACTTCTCTATGCCTCCAAGTCAGATATGCATGTCAAGTAAATATTTCATAGTGATATCCTCAAGTACTATCACTCCTATATCTCTCAAGGTACCTGACTAAAATTCCCACTTCATCACACACACACACACACACAAAAAAAAAATCACTCAGCATTGTACGAGTGCAAGGAATTAATGCTCCTCACCAAAGCACGTGTATATATATGACTGTGCATCCGCTCACTAATGGCATGTTAGACTCTGGAGGGAAGGATCCTTCCCAAGCGCTAATCAAAATCCAGTATGGCCTGTTGTGGCGTGTAACCCGATCCAAATAACAATAAAGCCAATATGGCCTGTTGCAACATGCAATCCAATCCAAATAACAGTTTCAACACAGACTTAAGGCCAACCTAGTCATCAACCTCTCAAGTCTCAAGGGCTTACAATCGCATATCGCTCAGTGCAAATAGTATCAAATAAGGAAAACAATGACAACATAATGTAATAATGAATAAAGTACAAAGACTGAGATATGATATGCAAATAAAGAATCATAACTGGTTGTATAAATACAATTAAGACATATAGCTCAAAAAAACAGAAATAGCCCAATTATCAACCAATTAATTCCATAGCCTAAACATGATTTCTAACATGAACCATTGCTCAAATAATTAACCAAGTAGGGGAAAAACTAATATAATAAGTCATGATAGGAAAGCAAGTCCGAGAATAGTCTAAAGTCTACTCAGGTCATGAATACTCTTGTGCACGCATACACGCCCATCACTTAGCATGTGTGTCACCCCAACACATCACAACTTAAATGGTTCCCAAAGAAAATTACCCTCAAATCCAAGTTTAGAAATGTTATTGACCTCAAAACGTGCAAATTAATACTCCAAAGAGCCCTTCCCAAGCAAATTTGCCTCCGAATGACTGAAATCTATTCTCAAAAACCTTAATATCATCAAATAATGCCACATCAAACAACTTCAAATAATAAATCTTCGATCTTTATCAAAATCAACAAGTCAACCCAAAACGTCAACCCCGGGCCCGCACCCCGGAACCCAATTAAACTCAAAAATTCCAGACACCCATTCAATTACCAGTTCAACCAGACCAATTTCATCTAATTCCGACCTCAACTCAACCTTCAAATCATCAATTTTTACTTTTGGAATGTTAATATTAAATCCCCCATTCTTCACTTTAATTAACCAATTAAATGCTGAAACAAAGCTAGAATCATGAATAATGAACAAATCCGAGTCAAAAGTACTTACCACAATCCAAACCGAGAAAATACCCTCCTAAATTGCCCAAAATCAAGCTCTCTAACTCAAAATGAGATATAATAGCCAAATCCACGAAATAGAGATGTTAAAAAGTTTGCCCATGTGTATACATCGCGATCGTGGAAATAGCTTAGCGATCGGGAAGAACAAAATGACCAACTTCAAAAACACTCATATGCGAACTCGGCATGACAGCCGTAAACACGATGGCCAAATGCACAATAGCTACGCAGTCACGCAGTAGACCACGCGATCGTGATAAACAAACGCATGTCATACTTTGCCTCCCCTTCTATGGGAACGTGACTCTCTACTCGCATTCGCGATGCACAATCTTCCTCAAGCTTCGCGAAGCCCACGAGACCCCGTCAAATCACACACCCGAGGCTCCCAGGAACCCTTCCAATCACACCACCCAATCCCAAAACATAACACGAACATACTCGATGCCTCAAACCACATAAAAAAATATCATTACTATGAATCACACCTCAATTCAAGCCTAATGAACTAATGGACTTTTAAACTTCCAAAACTCATGCCGGACCATATCAAATCAACTCCGAATGACCTCAAATTTTTCATGCAAGTCCCAAATGACACAACGGACCTATTCCAACTCCCAAAACTGAAATTCGAGCCTAATATAAAAAAAGTCAACTCTCGGTCAATTCTATTACCCAAACCTTGAACTTTCCAATTTTCACCCAAAAGAACCAAACCTACCTACGGACCTCAAAATCTAAATTTGGACATACGCCTAAGACGAAAATCACCATATGAAACTTTTAGAATTATCAAAATACCATTCTAGAGCCGTCTACACAAAAGTCAAACTACAGAATACTCTTTCAACTTCAGCTTCCAACCTTGGGATTAAGTGTCCTAGTTCACTACAAGACCTTCCCAAAACCAACCCAACAACCCTCGCAAGTCACATAACCACAAATGAACTTAGAAGATGCTATAATTAACGAACATGCCTACAATATACAAAACGACCGACCGAGTCGTTACATTCTTCCCCTCTTAAACAAATGTTCATCCTTGAACGAGTCTAGAATCATATTCGGAGTCTAAAGAAGGTAAGGATATCTACTACGCATCTCCTGCTCGGTCTTCCGAGTATCCTCATCAACCGAATGACCCATCCAATACACCTTTATCGAAGCTATATTCTTCGACCTCCGCTTTTACCTGTCCAAAATGTCCATCACTGCACATTATAGGTCAAATCTCCATCTAGTTGTACCATGGTGTAGTCCAAAAAATACAATGGATCACCATTATACTTCCAGAGTATAGACACATGAAACACTAGGTGAACACCCGATAAACTAGGTGGCCAGAACAATTTGTAGGCCCCCTCCCCAACTATCTCAAGCACCTCAAAAGGGCCAATATACCTAGGACTGAACTTCATTTTCTTTCCAAATCTCATCACACCCTTCATGGGAGAAACTCTGAGCAAAAAGTTCTCACCCACCATATATGCAACATCAAGAGCCTTCTAGTAGGCATAACTCTTCTTCCCGGACAGAGTTGTACGAAGCCGCTCCTGAATCACCTTCACTTTCTCCAAGGCATCACGATCCAAATTAGTGCCCAACAACCTAGCCTCCTTAGTCTCAAACCTACCAACAAGAGAATTACATCTCCTCCCATATAACGCCTCATAAGGAACCATCTGGATACTCGATAAAGAGTTATTGTTGTAGGCGAACTTTCCTAATGGAGGAAAGTGATCCCATGAACCTCCGAAATAAATAATACAAGCACGTAGCATGTCCTCCAAGACATGAATAGTGCGCTTGTATTTCCCGTTCGTCTAGGTATGAAATGTTATACTCAACTTTATCTGTGTACCCAACTCTCGTCGCGCCATTCTCCCGATGTGAGTAGTGCCTCGATCCTAAATAATAGATTTGGGTACACTATGAAGGCGAACAATCTCACGAATATAAATCTGAGCCAGCTGCTCTGAAGAGTAGGTAATCGCAACTGGAATCAAGTGTGTAGACTTGGTCAACCTGTCCATAATAACCCATACTTCCTTAAATTTTCTCAAGGTCCGTAGAAGTCCAAGTACAAAATCCCTCATGATACACTCATATTTCCCCTCCGGAATATCAAGCCTCTAAAGCAAACCACTAGGTCTCCGATGCTTGTATTTCACTCGCTAATAGTTCTTACACCAAGTAATGTACTCAATACTATCTTTCTTCATCCTCCGCCACCAATAATGCTTCCCCAAATCCTGGTACATCTTTATGGGACTCGAATGAATGAAATACCATAAACTATAAGGCTCCTCAAGTATCAACTCACGCAAAACCGTCCACATTTGTAACACAAATCCGACTTTGAATCCTAAATACCCCATAATCACCAATAGTAACCTTATTGGAATCACCGTGTTGCACTATGTCCTTCAGGAAAAGAAAGTGGGAATCATCATACTAATGTGCCTTGATGCTCTTAAAAAAAGAATACTATGAAACCACACAAGCAAGAACCCGGCTAGGCTTCAAAATATCCAACCTCACAAACCGATTGTCCAAAACCTGAACATCCAATGCTAATAGTCTCTCCCCAATTGTGATATAAGAAAGACTCTCCATGCTTATAGCCTTCCTACTCAAAGCATCGGCCACTACATTGGCCTTTCCCGGGTGATAATGAATGGTAATATAATACTCCTTTAGTATCTCTAACCACCTTTGTTACGTCAAGTTCATATCATATTTCTTGAATAAGTTTTTTCGACTCATGTGATCTACGAATACACCAAAAGACACGTCGTAGAGATAACACCTCTAAATATTCATTTTGTGAACAATGGTTGCCAACTCCAAATCATGTACATGGTAGTTCTTCTCATGGGATTCAATTGACGTGAAGCATAAGAAATCAATCTTCCCTCATGCATAAACACACATCCAAAACCAATTTGTGAAGCATCACAATAAGTTGTATAAGAATCGGACCACGAAGGCAAATTAGAACTGGAGCTGTATTCAAGGCAGTCTTGAGCTTCTGAAAGCTGTCCTTACACTTCTTAGACTACCTGAATGGAGCACTCTTATGGGTCAATCTAGTCAAAGGTGAAACAATGGACGAGAAACCCTCTAAGAAACAACGATAATACCCGTACAAATCAAGGAAACTCTGAATCTCAGTAGCAAAATACGGTATGGACTAACTCAGAACTCCCTCAATAGCAATTTCATGGATTAGTTTCCCTAAGCTACCACCTAACTTCTTTGGAAAGGAGTTCGTATTTTCTTTAGCTAGAGCTGTTGGTAATCCTGTTCATGTTGATTTAGCTACACAGAATGGAACCAGAACTAGTTTCGCCAAAGTGAAAGTTGAGGTGAATCTTCTTGCAAAATTCCCTAAAAAAATTAAGATTGTGGAAGAAGAAGATGAAATTGGTCCAGAGGAATACACGTGGATTAAAATTAAATATGATTATCTCCTCCTTTATTTCACTCTACACTCTAGAGCTTTGATATACTAGTTTTTAGTGTATGTGCATTTTACGTGTCCACCGTATTAATCAGTACACGTATATACAAAAAGAATAAATTAATTTATTCTGCATATACCCCATACACTCCAGTAATCTAGGTGAACTGACTTGTGTCTCAGTAATCTTCGTAGGTCGTCAACTATGTACATTTAATCCTTTTTAGAGTCTTATATTTCTTCTCATATCAAAATTTTTATTTAACTCTAACTTATGCACCACATAACAAAGAAAGAACACTCTAGAAGAACATCCACCTAATCTCTTCCTAAATAATTGTATATATGGATTACATATTTATCAAATAAATAACTATCCATAAAAAGATATAAAAGGGATAATTCCACCTACCTATATAACTATTTGAAAGAAAACTCTAAAACATATATTGGATAATTAACAAATAATCATGAAAACTTTCGGAAACAGTCTTTTTACCCTCAAGGTAGGGATAAGGTATGGATACAATCTACTACTTTCTCCAGATCCGATTCGTGAGATTATACAGGATTTTGTTGTTATTGTTGTTAATCATGAAAACTTACAAACCAAAATGATGACTAAAATAGAAAAAGAATTGTCAAGATTTTGAAGAAATTGCTCTATGAAAATATAAGTTTAGCCAATTAGATTTGACAACAAGCTAAAATAAAAGATTGTAGGGCTTCTTAGGAGAAACTGAGATAGAATCCGTCTCGGACATGCAAAACTCATTCTCACCTTTTTACAGACCAGCCTCGTTATGTTGTTCAGGCTAACAAATTATAAATCTTTGATTTTTTCTTGCAATCACAAAATTTCGTTTGCGATGTGCTTTGGTGATTTCTTAGGGTTTCTAAAATCTAGTTTTTAGTTTAACGAGATTTAAATGACCCTATATATTAGATTTTCTACATAGTTTAAATAAGGAAATTAGGTTTAATAAGTGAATTTTAAATGATTTAAAGCTCCTTAATATTAGTAAAATAATTAATGGCTATGGATATTTTGTCCAATACGAAATTTATGTTTGGAGGGTGAAAAAGACGAACGACATTTTGCTAAGGGTCTTTGTGCTTTTGATATAACCAGTCTCTTTAAACGTGTGTTGCAACGTTGTCTATGGAATAATTATCATGTAGTAGAAAAATATTTTAAGAAATTAACAACTACTACATCAATATTCGGAAAAAGTTTAGTTGATCTATGAAATAGAAAGCAAAGTAATACAAATCTAACGGCATAAACTTCTATTAACTCTTACCCAAATTAATGCTAGATTGCTTGTGCTTGCTCCCTTATTTTGTATAGTTTGTCACACAATACGTGTCTCTAAGAAGTGAATTACTATTTTTACGGAGAAGAGTCAAAACTTCCCCTATTTTTTACTAAATGGTTTAAAAAAACCATCCATCTACCTATTGGTCAAAAAATATACACAACATTATTTTATACCTATATCTACCCCTACTGTTAACGGCGTAGCATGTGGGCCTCACATTTAATGTGTTGTCATATTTTCATTGGGACACATGGCTCTTTTTAAAAAAAAAATCAAATATCCACCTCATTAACCTAACTTATCCCAATTATCTGACCCGCCCTATTATTTTGTTTCTTTTTCTTAATCTATTCTCTTTCTTTTTTTTGTTGTTATATCAAAACTATAAATTTCTACCTAGGATGGGGCAGAGAAAAGGAGACTCCTAATGCCAGAGAAGTTAAAAGAGGGACGAACCTTCAATGGAAAAGAAGAGGGTTTTCCATTTAACTCGTTAAACTAGAGAAGTTTTGGCGACTGTTCTGATGAATCTGTCGGTGTCATATTCTGTGTGTTCATCCATAGGAGTGTCTAAAAATCAAGAGAATAATTAAGGGAAGGTGGTGGAAGTGTCCAAGGCCTCGGGTTAGTCAGTTTCTGAGGTTGTCCCTTGTGATACAAATGCTCCGACAACTCTGTCGGTGTCGGAATTTCACTTACAGAACGTGGGACGATTGTTCGGATTAAATGATATTTAGCATAAAGTATATAAATATAGATATATTTATATGTAAATCACGTTATTTCATAGATTTCAGATGTAAAATGTATGGTTTATGCTAATTTGTGGTATTTTTATATGTAGAAATCATCTGAAGCCAATAGGGGGCGAAGGTGCGAGATTTGAGCAAAAAGGGAGCAAAAGGTTGAAAATGGCGGTGCAATTTTTAGAAGCCTCATTTTTCGAGCGCTAGGGCTAGTGCCCCGCGCTACCCTATGAGATAGTGACGGGAGCCTTCTTTTATCTTGCCCGAGACAAGGTTATTTTTTCTCAAGACGTGCCCTACACATATAAATCCAAGACTAAGCCTATTTTGACGGAAGAGATGCCACTCTGAAGGAAAAATATAGACGAGGAACATCCATGAGCAAGGATATTACAGTATTCTTCATCTTTTCTTAATATTTTCAATTATTCAATACTTGTGAATTTGGTTTGATATTATCACGAGTGGCGAAAGCCCATAGTTCTAGCTGTGATTTAGCCATAAATATTGTCGTTTAAAGGTTACTTAACCATGATTAAAATTCATTAATATATCATTGTTTCTTTAGTTCTATGATTAATTTCTTAATTGTCTGGCCCAGTTAGGTTCTATTTACTATCTATGTGATGCTTGGGAAATCAATGTCTATATTAGAGAATAATTGAAGAGAGCATGATCTTAAATCTAGGAGGGGAGGATTTGATGCCCCCTGGGAGATGAAGCTGATGATGATGATGAGCTCGGAGCTAAGGCCGGTGGCCATGCTGAGAAGGAGGCCAACTAGCAGAGAGTTTTCTTTTCACCCTACTTTTCTTTACTTTTTCACATGCATCGTGAACTATTCATATGCTAAGTGTGGGGTGGGGAGAACTACTTCTTTTGATGTTAATTGTACAAATTTGTTTCTTTTTATTAGTTTTTTAGGGACCTGTATTAGACTTAGTCTAGTTTAGATAGAAAAAAATACTAAAATAGAAAAAAAAAAAAATTTCAGAAAAAGCTCGGACTTTTCCCGACGATAGATATTTTGGATAATTTTCTTGAGGGATTAAAGACCTATTAAAAACCCCCAAAATATATTTTTTTAGGATAGTTAGGTAGTACCCCTTGGTTTTTCTTTGGGCACCAGTTCTTTTCAAGGGTGTAGTTCAAACCGGGTACTTTGTTTGTTTAGGAGGAGGATAGGAAGAAGCTAAGTTGCTCTGAGGTACTTGTTGACGTGTTTGGCGCTGTCACATTAGATTATGGCATGCACTTTATCTTCCCGTACATTTGATTTGAATTGTGATGCCTGAGTAAAATAAGTAGCAAACTCTATGACGCCTTTTCTCGGTTATTTGACTTGTATTCCACATAGTGCAATATTGCTTAAAATTTCTCAATTATATGTGTTTGCTTGACTTGAGAGTTGAAAAGAACTGTCTTTTTTAAGTCATGTGCAATGTGTGTGTGAGGATTTGTGATGTTTTGTGCTATCATGTGGAGTCTAGAACTTGCGACGTGTGTTAATCTAAGTGAAATCAAGAAGTTGTGCTAGTCTAGGAGATGATGTAGGCGTTTCTTGCTTGATCATAAGTGTGATTTTCACTTGGTATCCCCTTTGAGCCTATAGACATTTTCGTTGGCACCCACATTACAAGACGCACCCCTATTTTGTTCTTAATTTGAGATGGTTGAACCTTTACCTCCTAAGGCACTTATTCGCTAAAAGAAGTAAGGTGAGAGATTGGGGAGTAGTTTTCGAGTAGAACCATGGAATAACCCTTAAGGTGCACTAAAGTTGTTAACAAGTTAACAAGCCGATCAACATTAATGTATGGAGGGTGTGTAGAAAGAAGAAAAAAGTTGCAAGAAATAAAAATAATAGCTTAAATGATGTAGAAAAACACACACCTCCTAATCTTACTAATTTATGCTAGTGGGAGTGTAGAAGTGCTTAATTGATAAAAAGGTTTATGTTGTATATGGTTTGTGGCAAGTGAATTGGTTGAGAAGAATATATGCTCGATTTGTGAGTGTAGAGTATTAAAGTGCTTAGGATGGTGAGTCACTATTCCTAAAAGTATCCTACCCGTCCCTTAGCCTACATTACAACCTTAAATTCCTAATTGATCCTAGATTTGGCTAGCTTAGATTAGTAGAGATATGAACTACAGGAAATCTTTTGGTATGAATACGGGATGAACATGAATTCTTTGTGACAGCCAGCGAATTTTGTTCAATTGTGTGATGTCCTTAAATTATGTTCAAAGGCATACATGAATGTGTTGACTATTCTATATTCACTATTTTGTTTGTTGGTGAGGGAACATGATCTCATGAAGGATTTGTAATGTTATGAACTTGTTTTGTCCGGTGAGTGTGTGAGTTGAGGGTGCTTACTGGTTGCGCGTCGGCTCTTGAGGTAGGGTGATTACGGATAGGTTGTTTGAATTGATTGAATTGAAATAGTTATACTTGGGCATGTTTGAAATGGAAAGAATGTGAAATTTGTATGTTCATGCTTGATTTGCAGTATTGATCATAGTCAAGGGTAGCGTGTATGGTTAAAAATTGAAGTGCTCCTCTCTAGTTGAGATGTGTATGTTGTTCGGGTGTAGTTGATAGTCCCATTGTTGTAGGATGAGCAACAGTCTAAGTGTGGGGTGTTGATATTTAGCTTAAAGTGTGTGTGTGTGTGTGTGTATATATATATATATATATCGCCTCATATTTTACTCATGTTTCGTGGATTTCAGATGGCTATCGTAGCGCCACAAGCAGCATGGGGAACTACCTATGGCGCAATTTCTAGAAGTTTCATTTTTCCAGCGCCATGGCTAGTTGTCACGACCCAAACCAATTGGTCGCGACGGGCACCCGGTGCCTTACTCAACCGAGTACCAACATAACGTATCTTTCGTATCATACTATCATAGGTAAATGAACCAGAAAGGCTGTCATGAGATAACTAGAATAAAGCATGAGAAAAAAATTGACATAGGATGACTCAGTATGATATACCGACTTATACATATGACGTACGGGCCTATAAGGCCGAAATGATCAATCGCACACTGAACATAGGCCGACAAGGCCATACAATTTTTCACGTATATGACATATGTCTACAAGCCTCTAAGAGTATATAAATACCATAAAGGTCGGGACAGGGCCTCATCATACCAACCTGAATGCCCTCTGCTGATACCACGTGCCCCAAGAAAGTGACTGAATCTAACCAAAAATCACACTTTAAAAACATAGCATATAATTGCCTGTCTCTCAGAATCTGAAGTACAATCCAAAGATGTTGCTCGTGCTCTCGACTGCGGGGGTAGATCAAGATATCGTCAATAAACACAATCACAAAGGAGTCCAAATAAGACTTTAACACTCGGTTCGTCAAATCCATAAATGTTGTTGGGGCATTTTTCAACCCGAAGGACATCACTGTAAACACATAATGCCCGTACACAGGCCGAAAATCTGTCTTAGGGACATCAGATGCCCTAATCCTCAACTGATGGTAGCCAGATCTCAAGTCAATCTTCAAAAACACCTTGGCACCCTGAAGCTGATCGAATAAGTCTTCAATCCTCGGCAATGGATACTTGTTCTTGATGGTGACTTTGTTCAATTGCCGATAATTTATGCACATCCTCATCGATCCATCCTTCTTCACGAATAACAAAGGTGCACCCCCAGGGCGAGACACTAGGTCTAATGAAGCCCTTATGAAGAAAATCCTACAACTGCTCCTTCAATTCTCTCAACTCTGGCAGGGCCATACGGTATGGAGAAATAGAGATGGGCTGAGTGCCCGGACCCAAATCAATACAGAAGTCAATATCCCTGTCGAGTGGCATCCCCGACAGGTCTGCAGGAAACACCTCTGCAAACTCACGAACAATTGGTACTAAATGCATGGAAGGAACCTCTGCACTGGAGTCGCGAACATAAGCCAAATAAGCTAGACACCCCTTCTCGACTGTACATCAATCCTTCATATAAGAGATAACTCTGATGGTAGAATGGCAAGGATTCCCCCTCCACTCTAATCGAGGAAACCCCAGCAAGTCTAAGGTCACCGTCTTGGCGTGAAAATCCAATATACCATGATAAGGTGATAGCCAATCCATACCCAAAATGACATCAAAATCAACCATATCGAGAAGTAAAACATCTACACTAGTCTCAAGACTCCCAATGGTAACGACACACGAAAGATAAACGCGGTCTACAACAATACCATCCCTCAGAGGTGTGGAAACATACACCGGAGCACTCAAAGAATCACGAGGCACAACCAAATATGAAGCAAAATAGGATGACACATAGGAGTAAGTAGAACCCAGATCAAATAGAACTGAAGCATCTCTACTGCAAACTGAAATAGTATCTCTGATAACAACGTCAGATGACTCAGCCTTAGGCCTGCCTGGAAAAGCATAGCATCGGGGCTGGGCCCCAACACTCTGAACTACGTCCCTGAGATGGCGTCTAGCTGGCTGGCCTCCACCTCTAACGGCCTGACCTCCACCTCTAATAGTCTGTCCCCTACCTCTGGATACCTGACCCCTGCCTCTGGCTGGCTGAGCAGGCGGTGTAGCAACTGGTGCCCGGACCGTGGCAAGAGAACCCTAATGTTGCGGTACGACGCCCAATAATCTCGGACAGGTCCTCCTGATATGCTCATAACCACCACACTTGAAACATCCATCCTGGTGTTGTGGCTTCAGAAACTGATACTGACCCGAACGGGCCGGATAACTATGGTAATAACTCCGAATAGGAGGTGCATTGATAGGAGTTGATGGTGTACTGTAGGCTGGCTGTCCAGAATGAGGCACATAAGGACCACGACTCCCTAAAGCACTGTGGGATGCCTGAAGTGCTGAATGAAATGGCCTGTGAGGATGTCCTCTACCAAAAGTACCCCTGCCTCCAGATGAGGTACCACTGAACCCACCAAAATGACGAGGTCTCTTGCCCGACCCCTAACCTCCCTATGTAAGAACATCTCCACTCGCCTGGCAACATTGGCAGCCGCCTAAAAAGAAATCTCGCTCCTAGTCTCCTTAGCCATCTACAACTTGATAAGCCTAGCAAGTCCCGCAATAAATCTCCTCACCCTCTCTCTCTCTCTCTCTCGGTAGGAAGCAGAAGAATAGCATGATGAGCCATATCAACAAAACAGGTCTCATACTGAGTAACAGTGATACTGCCCTGTTGGAGACGCTCAACTGATGACAGTACTCCTCTCTCAATATGATAGGGAGGAACTTATCTAGGAAGAGCTGAGAGAACTTGTCCCAAGTAAGAGCAGGAGACCCATCTGGTCTGGTCAATAAATAATACCTCCACCATTTCTTGGCAAAGCCAGTCATCTTAAATGCAACAAAATCGACCCAAATTGTCTCCAATATACCCATGTTCCGTAGCACCTCATGACAGCTGTCAAGATACTCCTCGGGGTCCTCTGAAAATGCACCACCAAAGTGAACTGGAAAGATCTTAGTTAACTTGTCCAATCTCCATAAGCCTCACAAGACATAGCTGACACATCACCGGCCTGTGCCACAACAACCGGCTGAACTACTCTGACTGGCTGAGCTGCTGGAGTCAGATACTGGGGAGCCATCTGCTCCGGAGTGTGAGTAGCAGGAGTATGTTCTCCTCCTCCAGCCTGATACATGGCTGGTGTTATGGGAAATGTGCCAGTCTGGGCCACACTCTCCATAAGTGCCACCAAACGGACTAAAGCTTCTGAAGCACTAGGGTGCAATGAACCCCTCCGGAACCTGAGCTGGCCCGACAGGAACAGCTTGGGTTGGAACCTCGTCATCAAAATCTACTTGAGGCTCCACTGCTGGTGCTGCTGCTCGAGCTCTGGGCTGAGCCTTGCCCCTTCCTCGGCCTCTAGCACAGCCTAGGCCTCGACCCCTGCCCCTCGTAGGAGCTGTCACTAGAGGCTGTGGCTGCTGCTCAACTGAAGATGTGGTACGTGTTCTCTCCATATGCGAGAGAATAAGAGTAGAAGAGTTCAATTAGCATTGAGAGAAAAAAATCGCACAATAGAGAAGAATAGAAGTGAAATTTGTTCCTAAACTTCATAGCCTCTGGAAGATAAGTACAAACATCTCCGTACCGATCCTTCAGACTCTACTAAGCCTGCTCGTGAATTGTGAGACCCAGGAAACCTAGTGCTCTGATACCAACTTGTCACGACCCGAAATTTCCACCTTCAGAACCGTGATGGCGCCTAACGTTTCACTCGCTAGGCAAGCCAACGTTACAGAATCATTAAGCCAACTTTTATTCAGTTCAGTAAATAAAGTTAATTAAGCTAAATCGAAATAAACGAGTGCGGAATAATGTAAGTTCCCACAATATTTACTGCAATCCGAATCTAGAGTCACAATTCACTAAATTCTAAGATCTATAAGAAAATTCTGAAATAAATACAACTGTTTGAACGAAAGAAATAATAAAAACAACGGAAGATAGATGGGGACTTCGAGGTCTACGAACACCAACAGATCTACCTAGAGTCTCCAATAAACCATTTAGAGCTGCTACACCTCTCGATCAGTTGGGACGAATGCCAAAATCTGCACAAGAAGTGCAGAGTGTAGTATGAGTACAACCGACCCCATGTACTCTGTAAGTATCGAGCCTAACCTCGATGAAGTAGTGACGCCGGTAAGGCGGGTCACTCATACAACAACCTATAAGCAAGATAAATAATATAGACAGACAAAGGAAATACAGAACGAAATAAAGCAGTAAATTGAAAGTAGTAGCTACAACTTCAGGAATAAGCCAGCGACGTTCGGAATTTACCAATCCTTAAGTGCAAAAGAAAATACCGTAAAACTAACATAGCTTAGAGGAATATAAACACACAGGTTGTTGTGGCGCGCAACTCGATCCCACCGTACATCACATAATCCTCACTTATCTCCTAGTGACAACATTAACAATAAAATATATATATATATATATGAGTGTTGTGGCGCGCAACCCGATCCCACCATATCACAATATCATAATCATAGTTCAACCTTATTCCACCAAAACAATCCACCCTTATTACACCTGTTACGACATGCAACCCGATCCCACTGTACAATATACATTCACCCTTATTCCACCTCATCATTTCACCCTTATTTCACATGTTCCGGCGTGCAACCCGATCTCACCATATCAACCAAGTACTCGATGTGCATAGTAAAACTTAAAATTTAAATTACGGAAGGCCTTTACAATCCATAATACCAAACTAAAACAAATGGAAAAAGTTTGTACAACATGATAATCTACATAAATAATACTACACAGTGAGACCAGTCTAGAAATTTAGAACTAGAAGGTGCAGGCAAACCAACTTGAGCGAAAAGCAGGAGATCATGAAACTATGAAAAAGATCTAATATCAAGAACAGGAGAAGACATTGATTAACAGGTAGCAGTTAGGCATGGAAACACATTTAGAACATATAACAATTAAGACAGGGAAAGAGATAATTAAAGGAAAGCAGAGAAACAAGGGAAATAGATAGTTCGCGTGCATAAGCACTCGTCACCTTGCATATACACCGCTAACATGAAATTCACATAGACATAGTCTAAGGGTTCCTAATTTCCTCAAGTTAAGGTTAGACACAACATTTATCTTGCTCCAGAAGACCACACAATGCTCAACCACAACCTTGCCTCTCAAACAAGCCTCCGAACAATTAAAATCTAGCAAATTACCAACCAAACAACTCAAATTAAGCCTTAGGAACTACCTACGATTGCAAAGAATTCAATATAGGCCATTATTGAAAAAGTCAACAAAACTCAACCCCCGAGCCCGCTTGGTCCAATCCCGAAGTTCGGACCAAAACCCGATTACCCATTTACCCCCAAGCCTGGTTATGTAATTTAATTTGGAATCCGACCTCAATTTGAGGTCTAAATCCCCAATTTACAAGATCCCAAATTTCTACCCAAAAACCACCAATTCCCACCATGAAAATACAAGATTTTACGTTGAAATCTAAGGAAATGTGGTGAAAGGTTGAAAGATACTAGTTTAGAATCACTTACCAATTGGGAAGAAAGGTTCTGAAAAATTGCCTCAAGAGTTTTTTGTTTTGAAAATTTGAAGAATGAGCAAAAATTTCGTTTAAGTCAAGTTTTGATCAGTTGCAGATGTCGCATTTGCGACCACTGAGAACCCCGCAAATGCAAAGAATCCATCGCAATTGCGAAGACTCTCACACCCTACAATCACCGCATTTGCAATGATTTGTTCGCAAATGCTAATATTGATATGCGATCAAACCTGCCCCAGCCCCACTTTGTAAAAAAGAAGTATTTTTTGCAAATGCGAACTCAAGCTGACCAGGTACTCTTTCGCAAATGCGAAGAGTTTCTTCACAAATGCGAGCCTGTCAGGAGTTGGGAATATTCACAAATGTGAATACTAATATCGCAAATGCGAGATCAGAGGCCAGTTACGAAAAATTGCAGACACCAGCTAAGTTCTAAGTCCAAATTAACACTGTAGCCTATCTGAAACTCAATCGAGCCCTCGGGGCTCTAAGATAACTATTCACATAAGTTTAAAAATATCCTAAGAACTTTCTTGCGCGATCAAATCGCCAAAATAACACCTAAAACTACGAATTGAACACCAAATCAAATGAAATTTTCAAGAAAACTTTGAAACTCTTATTTTTCACAACCGGACGTCCGAATCACGTCAAACCAACTCCGTTTCTCACCAAATTTGACAGACAAGTCATAAATATAGTATTGGACCTATACCAAATTTCGGAACTAAAATACGGACCCGATGTCCAAAAAGTCAAACACTGGTCAAATATTTCAAATTGATTAAGCCTTTAACTTTAAAATTTCTACAATGTGCGATAACTCAGGTTAGGGACTTTAGAATTTAATTTCGGGCATATGCACAAGTCTCATCACAACACAGACACACCGGGACTGTCAAAACATAAATCCGGGTCTATTTGCTAAAAATATTAACTGAAGTCAACTCAAATGGATTTCAAGATAAAATTTCATATTTTTTTTAGTTTTTAACATAAAAGGTTTTCGGAAAGACGTCCGGACTGCGCACGCAAATCAAAGAAGGCTAAAAGGAGGTATTTAAGGCCTGGAACATAAAATTGGATTCTAAAACATAAGATGACCTATCGGGTCATCATATTTAATCAAGCTTTATTTCGAATTGATGTGTTAGCGGGGATTCTTGATGTTCTAAGACACGGAGAGAGAGAGAGCCATGCAACATTGGTAGACAAATTTTTTTACTTCAAGTTTTATAGGAGGTCCTAGGGATATACGCAGACGATATATGGACGTTATTGCATTGGTACAAAATGTTGAGAAACCTGATATATTTTTGACAATGACCTGTAATCTATCTTGGCCAGAAATAGAAGAATATATATTAGTAACAAATGAGGTACAAAATATGCCTGATTTAATTAGTTGTGTGTTTAGAGCAAAGTTAGAGGAGATGAAAATAAATATTCTAAAGAAAAATATATTTGAAAAAGTTGATGCTTTTATGTACAGTATTGAATTTCAAAAGCATGGTCTTCCACATGCTCATTTTCTTATCATACTCCAAGACGAATATAAATTATTAACTCTGAAAGCTTATGATAAATTTGTTTGTGCCGAATTACCCGATTCTCGTAAGAATGATTACCTGTATTCAGTTGCTACTACACATATGATGCACGTACCTTGGGGTAGTTTAAATCTTAAATGTCCTTTTGTTGCTCATATTTTAATTTTTTCTGTTTCATTTTGTGGATTGTAGCAGAATTATATTCTCTCTATCAATGAAATCTGATGCTTTTTGCTCTTATTCAGTATCTCTATTTTTTGATAGTTTGAATTCTTAGTTGATTATTGATGATTAAACCATGATTGCATATGCAGTTGCCTCAATGGCCATGAGTAATAATTAATAAATCTGGTAAGTGTATCACTTTGCAAACTTTTCGATGATGCCAAAAGGGGGAAGATAGTGTGCTGAACTTTTTAAAAATATAAAGATGTGATATTTATAACCTAATGAACCTGGATTCTCTATGATAAATACTTTGCTTAAAAACATACAAAGTGTTTGAGTTGTATATAGGGAGAAGCACAAAGTTTGTCATCATCAAAAAGGGGGAATTTGTTGACCCAAGTCACTGCATAGTTTTGAAGATTGACAAAAGGCTGAATAGTTGAACCAGGACCATCAGAGCACACAGACATGACCTGACGAGTTGGCACACAAACCTTATATGCATAGGAGATGAATGCGATTGTGAAGTATCAATGAACAACAAGAGTATCTTCTAATACAAAAAGGTTGCAAATTGATGAAAGAATAGAAGTCGAATTCAGCTAGGACAGAAACAAAGGAAGGAAGTTGAGTTTGATAAGAACTTGTTCTCCCAGGTAGAGTTGAACTGGAATTGGAAGAAAAGCTCAACGAGTGACTCTATAAATACTTGATGTATTTCTGCTGAAAAAAAGAACACGCACAAGTGCAGAAGTGAATCAAGATCTGAAAGCAAAATTCCCAGATATTTTGCAAGCAGAATTACTGTGCGATGCAAAGGCTACTGTTCAACCAGAAGAACCAGTTTCATCAGATTGATTATTGAGTCTAGTTGATTGTAGTAGGAGCTTTAATATTGTATTTTTTCATCTTTCATAGAAGCAACTGTAATAGGTACGTGTTAATCAAGTTAGAGTTAACTTGAGGTGTGTAGAAATTAGCTAGGTGCTAGTTACTACAAAGGGTTAGAGTTAATCCTTAGGATTACAAAAGAGTTTATATTGTAAGTTTGTTTGGCTCAGAGTTTAGTGAAGAGTTGAGCAAATCCTACTGAAGAGTAGGTCGTGGTTTTTTCACCTTTTGAGCCAGGTGTTTTCCACGTAAAAATCTCTGTGTTTTTACTTTACTACTTCTTATTATTTCGCAACAGTAATAGTTGGAACAACAAGAAGAATTAGATTTTTCTGAAACAGCACTCAAAAATTGGGTACCACACAAAATAACCTATCTTCTTGTGTGGTATTGAAGTCTAAAACATCATGTTAACTATGTAATCTCAAGACTGATCTACGTACAGAATTGACATTCTTACAGAAGCTTTGCCCTTATTCGTTGCAACGAACATATTGCACTCCAAGTCACCATGCAAATATAGAGCTACCACTGTTTGTTTTGCTTATAATCTTTTGTTACGAAATTGCTTCGCATGGGTAAAACTATCTTGTTAGAATATATGGGGGTTAATGGACCACACCATTCAGCGCATAGTCGTGGTTTGTTTTTTTAAAACAATGTATAAGGTATAACTCTGCGTCAAAAGTGATTACACGAGTTAAAAAAACCTAAATACATTTTTTCTTTTTGGTTGGAGTTTATTCAACTATGCTAGTTGATAGTTGATACATCACTCATTATTATTATAAAAAGAAAAAGCTTGGTGTCTTTCGTGTTAGATAAGGATAAAGTTTGTCAGATCTTATCTAAATCGTTGCCTAAACTCATATTTACCCAACCAAATCTTTCTACCTAAAAGCACCAATATTTAATCCACAAGAATTTTTCTTTTCCCGGAAAAAAAGAAAAGAAAGAGAGATAGTTATCTAATCCTCGGAAGTAGGGGTGTTCATGGTTCGGTTTGGGTCGGTTGTTCCCAAAAAAAATCAAATCAAGTAATTCGATTTTTTAAATATTAGAACCAATCCAAACCAATTAAATCGGTTTTTTATTGCTACTTTTATAATCGTTTGGTTCGATTTTTTCGGTTATTTTTTTTTAAAACAAAAACCAAATCAAATTTGATCGGTTTTTAAAATTTAAAACCAAAACCAAATCAAACCTAAAATATATCAATTTCTTTTTATCGATTTAGTTTGATTTTTCAGAATTTTATAAACAACCCTACCTAGAAGTTTGAACTTGTCTTGTACGAAGCTTTTTGGTTCTAGAAGCATGGATAGATTTGCATTGTGGACAACAAAAAAGAAAATTAAGTCTCTAGTCTTAGAATGAATCGGACCATTGTATCTCTTATATTGGTATTATTCGATCCGAATCTGAATTTTGTTCAAAATAAATATCAAATACTGAATTGAGATTAAAAAAAAATAGACATAAAGGATCTGCATCCATGACTTATCACGATTCAATTTCCCTCCGTAGGATATCATGACAGCACCTAGTCTATAAAAATAGGTAAGCTTAACAAACATGCGAAATAACTAAATTAATAATCTGAAAGCGCAAAACGTCAACAATTGCGTAAGGTAAAAACTACAACTCAAATTATATACAACTCCAAAAACTCGGTACATATAAGTCACAAGCTCTATATACAATGTTGCACAATCCTATACATCATCTCTATCAAGAAACATAAAGAAACAGGAAAAAGACGGGATCGAAAGGGACTCAGAGGCCTGCGGTCGCGGGCAGGTGTACCTTGAAGTTTCCAAGCAACAACGTAGCACTCTAATATCGAGGCTGATAGGATGTACCTGGATCTGCAAAAAATATGTGCAGAAGCGTAGTATGAGTACACCGTAACGGTACCCAGTAAGTACCAAGCCTAATCTCGGTAGAATAGTGACAAGGTCGGGTCAGGACCCTACAGAAAATAATAAGAAACAACGCAGAACATAAAATGATATAATAAAATGTCAGGGAAGTGAAACACTAAAAATTTATGAAAAGAAATAGCACGAAAATCAAAGAAAACAATTACAACACGTAAGGAATCTAGGATATTACAAGTTAAGGAACAACAACAACAAACAATACAATAAATAGAGAATATCAACATGGGATCTCCCGAGGTACCGCCTCGTAGTTCCAAAAGTAAATATCTCACAATATTTTTTTATACCACCCATGCATATCAATAATCACACCGTCACGGCTGAAATCTCGTGAAAACAATAACAACCGCACGGCAGAAACCTCGTGCCACAACCAAATAATTACCTCAACAATAATCACAAAAACCAAAACATAACAATCGAAACAATGATATTTCAAGCAAAGAATCCCATAGTTAAATAATGAATACTGAATCAAGGAAGCATGTAATTCAACTAAGCATGTTGTACAAATTTCAAATAAGAGATAAGACACGCAGACATGTGAAATTAGGCTAAACATGATGACTACACATGCTAGACTAACTCAATTAAGGAAATAAAAGGGAAACTACTTAGCAAAAATCGGATTTGCAACATTTAGCTCGAGTACGCACTCGCCACCTCGCGTACACGTCCTTAACATATTGCAAATTACCATAACAGTACCAAATCATAAGGGAAATTTCTCCCACACAAGGTTAGACAACTCACTTACCTCAAACCTCACTCAATCAATTAATAAGAAGGCCTTTCCTCGACTTTCTGACTCCGAACGACTCAAATCTAGCCAAAAATAATTACATACTATAAGTATAACTATAGGAAACTAATCTAGATAATGATATTATTATTTTAACAAGAACTGAAAAAATTACACCAAAAAAGTTGACACGGGCCCACGTCTCGGAACCCGATCAAAATTACAAAAACCAAAAAGCCATTTGATATCGAGTCCAACCATACAAGAATTATTCAAATTCGACCTCATTTGGCCTTTCAAAACCCAATAATTTGGTCTAAGAACTTTACACTTTTTCCCCCAAATTTTCAACTTAAATCCTCTATTAAATGAAGAAATCGAAGATAGATTAGTGGAATTTAATCAAAAAGGAGTCAAGAATCCTTATCCAGATATTTTCTCTAAAAATCCCTCAAAATCTCGCCTCAATCCGAGCTCTCAAAGTCCCAAAGCGAAAATGAAATCAAACCCTCGATTTTGGAATTTTAATCTGCTGCCAAGTTAATCCTTTTTCGCGAACCCGGAAATTGCCACACATTTGCGAAGCTCAAAATGATCCAGGACCCAAATTCCTCTTACGTGAACGTGAGGGTCCACTCGCGAGTGCGGTGACCAAGGGTCCTCAAGCTTCGCAATCGCGAAGCCCTCCTCTCGAACGCATACACCACGCGTGAGACTCACGCAAACTGTCTTCTTCTTCGTGAACACGGAACCCAGTCTGCGATCGCATAGCACCAAGGTTCTGCCCCTCCAAACGAGGGACCTCCTTCGCGAATGCGAAAGGCAATCTTCCAGCAAAACTAAGACTCCCCTGCGCGAACGTGGGAACACTTTCGGGAACGGGTAGAAGGAATCCAGTAGCATTAGGTTTCAACAATCTTAATGTTTCGAAATGCGCCAAACAGGGTCCGAATCACCCCCGAATCCCCCGGAACCTCAAACAATTATACCAACAAGTACTAAATCATCATAGAACATAGTCAAGCCTTCAAATTACATCAAACAACACTAAAACCAGGAATTGTGCATCCATTCAAGCCTAATGGGCTTTTGAACTTCTAACTCTAACTTCTACATTCGATGTCGAACCCTATCAAATAAAGTCTAATTAACCTCAAATTTCGCGCACGAGTCAAATTTCACATTACGGACCTACTCCAACTTCCGATATCGGAATCCAACTCTGATATCAACAAGTTCACTCCCGGTAAAACTTTCCAAAAATCTTTCAATTTTCCAACTTTCGCAAATATACGTCGAAACGACCTACGAACCTCTCATAAGGACAAAATCACCATACAGAGCTATTGGAACTGTCTAAACTCCATTCCGGAGTCGTCTTCACATAGGTCAAACTACGGTCAACAACTACAACTTAAACTTCCTATTTAGGGACTACGTGTCTCATTCCACTCTGAAACTCACTCGAACCCAACACCAAGAATTCCGGCAAGTCAAGTAACCACAAAATAAAATTAAAGGAGCAATAAATATGGGATTAGGGATAATACTCTCAGAACGATCGAGTGGTTCGTAACATCCCCTTCTTAAAATGAGTGTTTGTCCTCGAACGAGTATAGGGACATACCTAAAGTGGTGAAAAGATGAGGATAACGGCTATGCATATCTTGCTCGTTATCCTAAGTCGCCTCCTCGACCGGCTGACCCCTCCACTGAACCTTCACTGAAGCAATGTTCTTCGACCTCAACTTTCGAACCTGCCTATCAAAAATGGCCACCAGTTCCTCAACATAAGACAAATCCTTGTCCAACTGGACTGAGCTGAAATCTAACACATGAGACGGATCGCCGTGATAATTTCGGAGCATAGAAACATGAAATACTGGATCAACTCTTGATAAAGTAGGAGGCAAGGAGAGCTCATAAGCAATCTCCCCAACTCGCTGCAACACCCCGAATGAGCCAATAAACCTTAGGCTCAGCTTGCCCTTCTTCCCGAACCTCATAAGACCCTTCATGGGAGAAACCCAGAGCAAGACCCGCTCCCCAACCATGAATGCAATGTCGCGAACCTTCTGGCCCTCATAACTCTTCTATTTGGATTGGGCTGTACGAAGTCGATCCTGAATCAATTTAACCCTTTCCAAAGAATCTTGAACCAAGTCTGTACCCAATACCCTAGCCTCGCCCAGATCAAACCAACTCACTGGAGATCGACACCATCTACTGTACAAATCCTCATACGGGTCCATCTGAATGCTCGACTGGTAGCTGTTGTTGTAGGCAAACTCCCGAAGTGGCAAGAATTGATCCCAAGAACCAAATACCATCATATATGCACAGAGCATATCCTCCAATATCTGAATAGTGCACTCAGACTGTCCATCCGTCTGAGGGTGAAATGATGTGCTCAACTCAACTCGAGTACCTAACTCATGTTGTATGGCTCTCCAGAATCGCGATGTAAACTGCGTACCACAGTAATAGATAATGGATACCGGCGCGCCATGAAGCCTGACAATCTCGTGGATATAAACTTGAGCCAGCTACTTAGAAGAATAAGTAGTCACCACTGGAATTAAATGAGCCGACTTGGTCAACCTATCCTCAATCACCCAAACTGCATCAAACTTCCTCTTAGTCCGTGGAAGCACAAAAACAAAATTCAGGGTGATCTGCTCCCATTTCCACTCCGGAATCTCTAGCTTCAAGAAATCCACCTGGTTGTTGATGTTCATACTTCACCTACTGACAACTTAGGAACCAAGCTACATATTTCACCCTGTCCTTCTTCATTCTACTCCACCAATAATGCTGCCTCAGGTCTTGATACATCTTCGCGGCACTTGGATGAATGAAGTATCGCAAACTGTTAGCCTCCTAGAGAATAAAATCACGCAAACCATATACATTGGGTATACATAGCATGCCCTGCATCTGCAATGCACCATCATCTCCAATAGTGACCTCCTTGGCATCACCCTGCTGAACCGTCTCCTTAAGGACAAGAAAATAGGGGTCATCATACTGACGGTCCCTGATACGATCTTAAAGAGAAGACTGAGAAACCACACAAGCCAAAACTCGGCTCGGCTCAGAAACATTCAATCTAGCAAACATTTTGGCCAAGGCTTGAGCATTTTATGCCAATGGCCTCTCTGCTACTGGTAGATAGGCTAGACTCCCCAAACTCTCCGCCCTACGACTCAAGGCATCGGCCACCACATTGGCCTTCCCGAGATGATATAGAATAGTGATATCATAGTCGTTAATCAACTCTAACCACCTCCGCTGATGCAAGTTAAGATCCTTCTGTTTGAATAGATACTGCAGACTCCGGTGATTGGTGTAGATCTCACAAGGGACACCGTACAAATAGTGCCGCCAAATCTTCAAGGCATGACCAATAGATGCTAACTCAAAGTCATGGACATGCTACTTTTTCTCATGCACCTTTATCTGTCTAAACGCGTAGGCAATCACCCTAGCGTCTTGCATCAACACCATGCCGAGACCAATATGCGACGCATCACAATACACAGTATAAGACCCCATACTTGTAGGCAATACCAATACTGGGGCTATAGTCAAAGTAGTCTTGATATTATGAAATCTCTACTCACACTCCTCGGTCCACCTGAACGGAGCACCCTTCTGGGTCAGTCGGGTCATAGGTGTTATAATAGATGAAAAATCATTTACAAATTGATGGTAATACCCCGCCAAACCAAGAAAACTCAGTATCTCCGTAGCTGAGGACGGTCAGGACAAACTCTGCACTGCTTCAATCTTTTTCGGATCTACCTTGATCCTCTCACATGATACTACATGACCCAAAAACGCCACTGAATCTAACCAGAATTCACACTTTAAAATTTTTGCATATAACTTCTTTTCTCTCAAGGTCTGAAGCATAGTCCTCGGGTGCTGCTCATGATCCTCTCAACTCCGGGAGTACACCAGAATGTCGTTAATAAACATAATGACGAATGAGTCAAGATAGGGCTGAAATACACTATTAATCAAGTGCGTACAAGCTTATGGGGCGTTGGTCAGCCAAAAGACATCAATAGAAACTTGTAATGACCATATCGAGTCCTAAAGGTAGTCTTCAGGATATCTAGTTCCCGAATCTTCAACTAATGATAGACTGAATGCAAGTCAACCTTGGAGAACAGTCTGGCACCCTGTAACTGATCATATATGTCATCAATACGTGGAAATGGATGCATTCTCTTCACTGTAACCTTGTTCAACTGGTGATAATCAATACACGTGCACATAAAACCATCCTTCTTCTTCACAAACAAAACTAGAACAGCCCAAAGGTGACACACTGGGCCGGATGAAGCCCTTATAAAGAAAATCATGCAACTTCTCCTTTAATTATTTCAACTTTGGTGGAGCCATATGATATGGAGGAATAGGGGTGGGTTGAGTGCCAAGTAACAAATCAATACCACAGCCGATATCCCTGCCGAGCGGCACACCCGGAAGATCGGCCGGAAACACATCTAGATAATCTCTGTCTACTGAAACTGACTCAACGTAGAGTATCGAGACTGACATCTCTCACATAAGCTAGATAAGCATCACACTCGTTCTCAACCATCCACTGAGCCTTTAGAAATGAAAAAACTATGCTAGTAGTATAATCTAAGGTACCTCTCCATGGCGTCAACAAGACTAAACCAAAATCCAAGAAAAAGAGGAAAATTACTGAAAAGCAATTTCGAGCAAATATGAAAATAAAGACCCTTCAATTGGCTCATTAAGTCGTCCAGATAAATATGAATTTCTTTTCAGTTACAAACCCCAAGAATGGCCAGAATTACCAAAAAAATTCACGCCAAGCTGGAAAGACAGTGAAACCACTCCAAAACCCAAACCACCATCAGCTCGTAACCAAAAATATCTGACGTAGAGGATGATCAAGAAGGCATGACCGATGAACCAATCCCAGAAAGCTCCAATTGTGGTAATCTTGGCATAGCCAGCGTCACAGTCTTGGCGTGACAATCAAAAATAGCATAATAAGGTGACAACCAGACCATGCCCAAAATAAGATCAAAGTCTAATATACTGAGAAATAATAGGTTGGATCTAGTCTCAAAACCACTAAGAACAACCAAACACGACCTATAGACACAGTCGACAACAATCTAATCTCCCACAGGTGTAGACACATAGAAAGGAGAACTCAAGGAATCACGAGATATACCCAAATATGGAGAAAAATAAGATGACACATATGAATAAGTGGAGCTTGGATCAAATAAGACTGATGCATCTCTATGACAGACCGAAACAATACCTGTGATGAAAAAGTCGGATACACCTGCCTCCGTCCTAATAGGAAGAGCATAATATCTGGCTTGGCCTTTCCTCTTGGGCGGACTCTACCTGCCCGACCTCCACCTCGAGCTGACAGTGCAGGTGGAGTGGTAGCTGGTGTTGTAACCATAGCCTAAGGACCCGGTGGAGCATGTGGAGCCTTAGTAGTCTGTGGAGGTGCATCCCTCCTGAGTCTCATCATGTGACGAGTGTCACAACACTCAAAACAAGCTCTTGGAGGACGTGGTTGTTATGGCTGGATCGGGCCTGATTGGCTAGACTGACCGCTGAAAGCAACCCCATGCAGGAGGTGCACTAGACAATGGCAGTGCATAATAGGGAGTCTGGGGCTTAGGAGTGGCTGGAACACCGCTAGCAGCTGGGAGTGGTAAATAAACATGGCGACTCACATAGCCCCTACCCCGACAAGCTGTAGCTAGGGCACGAGTACCACTATAAGTGTCGAACTCTCGAGACCTCTTGGCCTCTCTCTCCTCTCTCTCCCGAGTCAGCATGCCCTCCAATCTCCGAGCAATCCTCACTACCTGCTGGTATGCAATGTCTATCTCTAACTCTCGGGCCATGCTAAATTTGATACTAGGGTTGAGACCCTCGATAAATCGATGTATCCGCTCTCTAATAATAGAAACCAAGGTTGGTTCATGTCTAGACAAATCACTAAAATTGACCGCATACTCCGACACGGTCATAGAACCCTGGCGCAACTGCTCAAACTCTGCACGTCGTGCATCTTTGAGACTCTGGGGAACATACTCCCTCAAGAACATATCTGAGAACTGAGTCCAACTGAGTGAAGTTGCCTCGGCCAGACTACCCAACTCATATGCTCGCCACCACTGATGAGCTTCTCTCCTAAGCTAGAACGTAGTAAAAGAAACCCCACTAGACTCCGCAACACCCACAGTACGAAGGATATGGTGGCACTCCCCAAGAAAACTCTGGGCACCCTCTGACGCCAAGCCACTGAAGGTAGGAGGGTGGTACTTCTTGTACCTCCCGAGCCTAAGTTGCTCCTCCTCAAAAAATAATGCCCTAACCTCGGGCTAAACTGGCTACTGGTTGCACTGGTATGACCTCTGAAACCTGGTTGACCTGGCCCGTTGCTCTAGGGTACGGGCGGCGGGAGTCTGTGCTCCTCCCCCAAACTAATATATGGCAGGAGCAAGTGGTATCAACCCTGCCTGAGCCAAAGTACTGAACATGCTCAGACATTGGGCGAGAGTCTCCTTGAGGACTAGTGTAGTAACTGACGTCTCAAGTGCCTTCTCTCCAACTAGGGCTACTGGTGGCTCCTCCGTAGCAGATCGTGTGGGTGCTCTGGATGCACCATGTGGATGTCCTCGGCCTCTTGCAACTCTAGCATGGGGCACATATGTCCGGTCATTTGATCCAGCTGTACGTGTCCTCACCATTTGTGAGACAATAGAAACACAAAAAATTAAGAATCCGAAGTCAACGAATTCGCACGATAAGGAATCAAAGAGTTGAAGTTTTTCCTAACAGCTCCATAGCCTCCTGAAGATAAGTCCAAATGTCTCAGTATCGATCCGCGAGACTCTACTAAACCTGCTTGTGACTCATAACACCTATGAACCTAGAGATCTAATACCAACTTGTCGCGACCCAATTTCCGTCCATAGGATATTGTGACGACACCAAGTTTCTAAGACTAGGTAAGCCTAACAAGCATGCAGAATAATTGAATTAATAATCTGAAAGCTCAAAAGGTCAACATCTGCATAAGGTATGGTAGAAACGAAGCGTCCACAAAACTATATAGAGAACTCGATTCTCTATCGGCAAGCAACAGGCAGTAAAACCAAACAGTATAGGGTACCAGGTTCTCTATTTGTTCCCACAGTAAATCGGCAGTAAATAAAGAACACAGAGGAATTTTACGTGGACAACTCCCAGCTCAACGGGATTAAAAACCACGACCTACCCTTGTAGGATTTCAACTTCACTACTGAGCAATCTTTAGATTACAACCTATTCTAACCTAGGGATTAACCTCTTAATACCTCACTAACTTGTAACTACACTATTACAAGACACTTTGTAATAACTCTGTTACAAAGACTTAATCAGTCACTAACTTGTAACAAAACTATTACAAGCCACTTTGTAATACCTCTATTACAAAGACTTTACACCATGACTAACTCAAGCCAAGACACAAACACAAGGGTTTATGATTTACAAAGGGTTTCCTACACAATGCTTCTAACTAAGCTAAGCAGGAATTGCAAGTGAAGAACAAAGTAACAAAGACCCAACAAACCTAAGGACTTAACATATCTTCAATCTTTGGATCTGGTCCTTGAGGTTGCAGTAGCTTTGTTCTTGAGAGATGTGGCAGCTAGCACTTAAGAGAATATTTTCTTTTTATTTACAAGTGTTCAAGTCATTGTTTTACCTTCCTTGATGTTAATAGTACATGTGTGACATAACTTACAATGATGTAAGAAAGGTAGGTAAAAAGCTTTCCACAGAAAGTTAACTGCTGCACTGTTCCTGTACTGTAGCATGTGCAGGCAGCAACTTTCCAGCTGGAGAGATAACTTCACACTGTCACCTCGAGAACTGGTAGAGACCTGTTCCCTCAGCTATTCCTTCGACTCTGAAAATTTGAGCCATATCCCAAACTGGATAAAGCTTTAGAGTTGACTACACGACGACCAGAGGAACTGATACATATATGTTCCCTCTGCTATTCCCTTATCTGATTTCGTTGAGAATTGAACCAGACATCTGACTGGTTATGCTGAATGCAAGAGAACTAATTGTATCAGGTTCCTTATCTAGTTTTCTCATGAAGTTTGTCAAATCATCAAAACAAAAGACGCATAACTTAACAAGGTAAAAACTGCAACTCAAAGTATATACAACGCCCAAAACCTGGTAGATATAAGTCAAAAGCTCTGGATACAATGTTGCAAAATCCTATACATCATCTTTATCAAGAAAAATAACGAAACAGGGAAAAAATGAAATAGAAGGGGACTCCGAGACCTGCGGATGCGGGTAGGTGTACTTGAAGTCTCCAAGCAGAAACTTAACACTCTAATATCGAGGCTGATAAGATGTATCTAGATGTGCACAAAACATATAGAGAAGCATAGTATGAGTATACCCCAACGGTACCCAGTAAGTACCAAGGCTAACCTCGATAGAGTAGTGACGAGATCAAGTCAGGGCCCTATGGAAAATAATAAGAAACAATGATAAGATAAAATGATATAATAAAATGGCAGGGAAGTGAAACACTAAGAATTTACGAAAAGTAACAACACAGAAATCAAAGAAAACAAATACAACACGTAAGGAAGCAAAAATCTTACAAGTTAAGTAACAACAACAACAAACAATACAACAAATACAGGAAATCAACAAGGATACTCCTGAGGTACCGCCTCGTAGTCCCAAAAGTAAATATCTCACAATCTTACCTTATACCACCCTATGCATATCAGTAATCACAACGGCATGGTAGAAATCTCGTGCAAACAATAACAACCGCACATCAAAAACCTCGTGCAACAACCAAACAATCACCTAGGCAATAATCACGAAAACCAAAACATAACTATTGAAATAATGATATTTCAAGCAAAGAATCCCACAGTAAAATAATGAATAGATAATCAAGGAAGCAAGTAATTCAAATAAGCATGTTGTACAAATTGCAAATAAGAGATAAGACACGTAGACATGTGAAATTAGGCTAAACATGATGATACATATGCTAGAGTAACTCAAGGTTAGACAAGTCACTTACCTCAAACCTCGCTCAATCAATCAATAAGAAGGCCTTTCCCTTGACTTTCCGACTCCGAACGGCTCGAATCTAGCTAAAAACAATTACATACTATAAATATAACTATAGGAAACTAATCTAGATAATGAAATTATGATTTTAGTAAGAATTGGAAAAATCACCCCAAAAAGTCGACCGATCTCACGTCTCAGAACCCGAACCAAACTTACAAAAATTGAACACCCATTTGATATCGAGTCCAACCATGTAAGAATTATCCAAATCTGACCTCATTCGGACTTTCAAAACCCAAGAATTTGGTGTAAGAACTTTACACTTTTTCCCCAAATTATTCAACCCAAATTTTTAATTAAATGAAGAAATCGAAGATAGAATAATGGAATTTAATAAAAACAAATGAATCAAGAATCCTTACCAAATGTTTCTATGAAAATACCTCAAAATCTCGCCTCAATCCGAGCTCTCAAAGTCTCAAAGTGAAAATGAAATCAAACCCTCGATTTTGGAATTTTAATCTGCTGCCCGGTTAATCCATCTAACGTGAACTCCGTGACCGAAGATCCTCAAGCCATGCGATCGCGAAGTCCTCCTCGCGAACGCGTAGACCGCGCGTGAGACTCACCCAAACTACCTTCCTCCTTGCGAACACGGAATCCAGCTCGATCGCAGAGCACCATTGTTCGGGACCTCCTTCGCTAATGCAAAAAGGCAATCTTCCAGCAAAACTCAGACTCCTCTACGTGAACCCGGGAACACCTTCCCGAACGCGTAGAAGGAATCAAGTAGCACCAGGTTTCAGCAATCTTAATGTTCCGAAATGCACCGAACTTGGTCTGAATCATCCCCGAGGCCCTCGGGACCTCAACCAAATATATCAACAATTCCGAAAATATCATACGAACTTAGTCGAGCCTTCAAATCACATCAAACAATGCTAAACAACGAATTGTGCATCGATTCAAGCCTAATGAGCTTTTGAACTTCTAACTTCTACATTCGATGTCGAACCCTATCAAATCAAGTCCGATTAAACTCAAATTTCGCACACAAGTCACATTTGACATTACGGACCTATTCCAACTTCTGGAATTGCAATCCGACCCTGATATCAAAAAGTCCACTCTTGGTTAAACTTTCCAAAAATCTTTCAGTTTTCCAACTTTCGCAAATATACGATGACCGCTCCAAATCAACTTCCAGACACGCTCCTAAGACCAAAATCACCATACTGAGCTATTGAAATCGTCAAAACTCCATTCCAGAGTTGTTTTCACACAAATTAAACTACGGTCAACTCCTACGACTTAAACTTCCAAATTAGGGACTATGTGTCTCATTCCACTCTGAAACTCACCCGAACCTGACGCCAAACACCCCGAAAAATCAAGTAACCACAAAATGAAACATATGGAGCAATAAATAGGGGATCGGGGCTACTACTCTCAAAACGATCGGTCAGGTCGTTACACTTAAACTCGTGGAATAATCTCTGATTATATTAAGAAAAAATTAGATTAGAAAAGTTTAAGAATAATTGTAGGAAAAGGATTTATTAATATGATTCCTTAATGCCTTTGTTTCCATTGAAAAGAACAGGGCCCAGTTTTTTTATTTGCGAAATCTTGGGGGATAAATCAAAGGGCAGGCCGCTGGCAGCATTGCTTTGTCAAAGATAAGATTGCAGATATTTTGAAGGTCCCATACTGCTATAGGAAAAATTGAAATAACTTATAAATGGCATATACATACATACATATATATATATACATACATATATATATATATATATATACACACACATTTTTGGCTAATAAATTCAATTACCCATGTTTGGTCAAAGATTTTAGCAACTTTTTTTTCAAATTTTTATTTTGAAAATATTCTTTGTCCATGGAATATGATCAGTTTTTAAATTTTTTTTAATTTTCGTCCTATTATAAAACTTCAAATTTATTTCAAATAAAATGACTCCAAATACAATTTAAACTTCAAAAAATTATTCTTCAATAAAATTTAAAATATTTTCTTTTTAAATTTCAATCAAATTCATATCCAAATGCTAACTTACTTTCGAACGAGATATCAATTTTATATTGCCCAACGATTAAGATAAGACTTGTCAACAAAACCAAGGTTTCTATAATTACAAAGATGTCATTATATATTTGGAGTATTAAGATTGTTGGTTACAACATGTTCACTTAAAAGAATTGGTTACATCATGTTCGTTTTTATATTTGGTGTATCAGGATTATTCCCAACCCAACATTTTGCCTGCCTCCAGTTCTTGTTTGCCTAAACAAATTTAAAATGGTTTTTCTTGTCTAATTAATCGCTTAAAGAATTAGTTAATAATTGTTTGGTAGAAGAGTTTGTTGTGCAAAGACGCCGTGTTTTTCATTTTTTTAAAATTATTAGGGAGAGAGGAACGACCTGATTAAAAATAATGGCAAAACGTCACTTAATCCGAACTCAGGATATTTCATTTCAAATTTTGGCCATGTTTACATGTAACGACCCCGACAGAATGTAACGACCCGATCGGTCGTTTTGGATATTTACACTCCGCTCGATAGTTTGAGGGCACGAATATCTCCTCATTATGTATTATAACTTGAATGAATCATCGGTTTTGGCTTTCGTTATTCGAAATCGATTTGGAAGAATGAATTTCATGAACTTAAGCTTTAAGTTGGAAGAGTTGACCAAGTTTGACTTTTTACCATTTGAACTCGGATTGTAGTTTTGATGGTTCTGTTAGGTTCGGATGATGATTTTGGACTCGGGCATACACCAGGATTTGCATTTGAATATTTTTAGAAGGATTCGACACTATTGGCGAAAGTTAGAAATTTGAAGGTTTGGAAAGTTCACAAGTTTGACCGAGAGATAACTTTGATGATATCGGGTTCGAATTGTAGTTCCGGGGATTGAAATAACTTTGGTATGTCATTTGGGACTTTTGTGAAAAATTTGAGTTTATTCTGAGTTGATTTGATATATTTCGGCGCGAGATTTTGAAAGTTCAAAGGTTCATTAAGTTTGATTTGAGGTGCGATTCGTCGTTGCGATGTTGTTATGCGTGATTTGAGGCCTCGAGTAGGTCCGTGTTATGTTATGGGACTTTTTGGTATGTTCGTACGGGGTCCCGCGAGCTCGGATGAATTTTGAATAGGTTTGAGTTGTGTTGCGCTCGTTTTTCTTATGTTTCGACATTGTTTCTTCAAGCATAAATGGTACCACATTAATCAAATGAGCTCCAATTTTTATTTTGATTGAAGCATTACATCCTTATCGAAGTTAATGAGTCATAGCAAAAAGAATAATCGAATTTGGACATAGTATGAGGAGTTTATGGTCATTTTACTAAGAATTGGGTTACTAGATTTTTCAGATTAATTATGAAATTGCCACTGACTTCGTATTTAAAAATCTGCACTATTTTCAAATATTGGAACCAACATATCTCTTTCATTATAAGTTCAAATGGAGTGATTCAAAAGCCTAACTTGACTGAAATTTCACAAGCAATCTGTTGCAAGCATCAAAAGTGCTTTTTGGAAATCGTTTGACATATAAAACGAGATAGAACAGCTGTGTAAAAATACTTAATATCGAGGGTTTATTCATTTGTTCATATTTTGAGTTGGGGAGCTCGTATTTGAGAAACTTTTGGAGGCGATTTTTACCATATGAATTAGGGTATGTGTTCTATACTCGATTTTGGTTATATTTAATAAATTCATCTTCGTTTTTGGCATTTTGATTGATGATTTCAAAGTAAAATTTGGGGGATCTTGTCTAAAATTTCATAAAGTGAATATTTGAGTTCTGAACATCGATTCGGAGTCGGATTTGAGTGAAACTAGTATGGATTGACTCGTAATTAAATGGGTTATCGAATTTTGTGAGTTTCGTTGGATTCCGAGGTGCGGGCCCGGGTTTGAGTTTTTGGTTGACTTTTGGCTTTTGATTAAAGATTCGATCTTTATCGATTGGGTTTGATTTCTTGGGCATTATTATATATATTCGAGTTTCTTTTGGCTAGTTTCGAGTCGTTCGGAGGTTGGTACGCACGTAATGGTATTTTTGGAGCATTGTTTGGCTTGCTCGGAATCGATTTGGCTCGTTTGAGGTAAGTGTCTTGCCTAACTTTACTGGAAAAAAACTTTCCTACTAATTGAATTTGTTTGCTGGATGCGGGGGTGATTCATGTATGAGGTGACGAGCGTATATGCATATGCCAGGGTTAATCATGCTCGGGGGTAGATTATACAAATAATTGTGCCTTGCAAAATTGCGTGACCTTCTTGCTTCATGTCTTACTTGACTTCTAGATTACTAAGAATACAAAATTAAATATAAGAAACCAAAATTTAGTTTATTATAACTTGATTAAAATTTAACGGGATTTTCAGAAACACCGATATGTCTAATTCGTCCTTCGTCATGCTCAATCACTAGTACATTGTTATGGCCGTTATTCGTGAGATATTAGGTTCTATGCTCGAGTTACAGACCATTCTTGAGATTTATCGAACTACTTGAAAAATAAGGGTCCTGAGGGTTTATTGATCTATTGTTGGCTTGAAAGTTGTGATTGAGGTTCATTTGGAATATTCGTTTAACCATTCTCCCTGATATTATTTATGCTTTCGACCTTGCTTGTCATTGATATACATATGCTTAGTGAGAAAGAGTGTAAAGAACGAAGGGTGATGTTGTGCCATTGCTTTTATATTATCATGTGAGGGAGAGTGTAAAGCACAAAGGGTGATGCCGTGACATTTCATATATTTTATCATGTGAAGGAAAGCGAAAAGTACAAAGGGTGATGTCGTGCCATTTCATTTGAGAGTAAAAGCACGAAGGGTGATGCTGTGTCATTTCATTTATATTATACCTGATCTCATTTACATTATGATGTGAGGATGATAGTAAAAGCACGAAGGGTGATGTCGTGCCATTTCATTTATATCATCATGCTTTTATATAATCACGAGTTCATGACACGAAGGGTGTTTCCGTGAAGGCGAGGACGAGGGACATGCATTATATGTTTTGCTTGTGTATACGTTCATGCCTTGTGATGACCCGACAAGTCGTTTTGAGTATATGCGCTTCGCTCGGTATTTTGAGGACTCGAGTAAGCCTGTTTTCTGTTATGGGGCTTGTTGGTATGTTTGGACGTGGTTCCGAGGAGCTCGAGTAAGTTTCAGATAGGTTTCGGTTGTGTTGCGCTCGTTTTAATGTTTCAACATCGTTTTTCAAGCATAAATAATATCATATTGAACAAATGAGCTCCGATTTCTATTTTGAATTAAGCATTAGGTCCGTATCATAATTACATACCGGTAGTAAAAAAGAATTGTCAAATTTGGACATCGTATGAGGATTTTATGGTCATTTTACTAAGAATTGAGTTGCCAGATTTTTTTAGATTAGTTACGAAATTGCCACTGAATTAGTATTTAAAAATCTACACTATTTCCAATTACTAACATATCTCCTGCAATATAAGGTCAAAATGAGTTATTCAAGAGCCTAACTTGACTAGAATTTCACAAGGAATCCATTGGAGGCATAAATAGCAAGTTCCGAGATCATTTGGCATGAGAAACGAGGCAGAATAGCTAGCAAAAAAAATATAAAATAAGGGTTTGTTCAGTTTGTCATATTTTGAGTTGGGAAGCTCGGATTTGGACAATTTTCACCATATGGATTGGGGTAAGTGTTCTCTACTCAGTTTTGGTTATATTTCATGAATCCATCTTCGTTTTTGGGATTTGATTGATGATTCCAAAGTGAAATTTGGGGGGTTTTGCCTAAAGTTTTATAAAGTGAATTTTTAAGTTTTCAACCTCGATTCGGAGTTGGATTTGAATGGAATTAGTATGGGTGGACTCATAACTGAGTGGATTGTCGGATTTTGTGTGTTTTGTCAGTTTCAAAGTACGGGCTTGGGTTGGGGTTTTTTGGCCGATTTTGGGTCTTTAATTAAAGATTCGACCTTTTTCAATTGGGATTGATTCCTTTTAGCCTTGTTTGTTGTATTTTGAGTTATTTTTGGTTAGTTTCGATCCGTTCAGAGTTCGGAACGCGCGAGATGGCATTTTTGGACCATCGATTGGCTTGGTCGGTATTGCAATTGACTTGTTCGAGGTAAGTGTTTTGCCTAACATTTTTGAGGGAATTTCTCCTCCTATTTGTCATTGTTTGCTACATGCGGGGGTGATACATATGTTAGGTGAAAACCGCATATGTATGTGTCAGGGTTAATCATGCTCGGGGGTAGATTAATGTTATAATTGTGTCTTGTAGAATTTCATAACCTTCTTGCTTCATGCCCCACTTGACTTCTAGATATTAAGAATGTAGTGTAAAATGTTAGAGTCGAGACTTAGCCTAATATAGCTTAATCAACGTGATGGAAATTCTTAGACTACATTGATGTGTCTAATTCGGCCATCTCTATGCATAATCGTTAATACGTTGCTATGACTGATATTTTTTAGATGCTAGCTTCCATACTTGTGTTGTTGATAAATTGTGAGATTTGTGGAAGTACTTGAATTATATGGCTATTGAGGGTTTCATTGAATCATTGTTGGCTTGTAAGGCAGTAATTGAGAACTTGTTTGGAATATTCGTTGACCACTCTCCTCGATGTTATATATACTTCTTGCCTTGCCATTTTATTGATATTCATATGCTTGGTGAGGAAGAATATAAAGCACGAAGGGTGATGCCATGTCATTTTATATTCATTATCATGCGAGGAAGAGTGTAAAGCACGAAGGGTGATGCCGTGCCATTTTATATTCATTATCATGCGAGGAAGAGTGTAAAGCATGAAGGGTGATGTCGTGCCATATTATTGAGAGTAAAAACACGAAGGGTGATGTCGTTCCATGTTATTGAGAGTAACAGCATGAAGGGTGATGTCGTGCCATGTCATTTAGGAGTAAAAGCACGAAGGGTGATGCCGTGCCATTGCATTTATACTTTTATACTTTTGTATCATTGTGAGGTCATGGAACGGAGGGTATTTCCGTGCAAGTGAGGATGAGAGACATGCATTATGTTATGATAATCTTTTCTTGTATATATCTTCATGTCTTACCTTGAATTATTACCGTCGTATTTGTGGTTCTTATGTGACTTGTCTCACTGTTTTCTCTTCATTCTCTATCTAAATCGTTGTTATGTTGCCTATGCCTTCTATTTTTTTAACTTGCAAACATCATACTTACTTCCTGTTGTTATGATTGCATCCATGTCATATCTGTTTTACTACACTTAGGCACGAGTCTTCTCCCATGTTGGCCATTAATGCTCTACTTGTTGCATTATCAAGAACATGCACCTATCTCCCCTCCTCTTATTTGTTATGTCCATCTCCATCCCTCCATCATGCTAGTTAGATGAAATTATAATCTTTTCCCTAATTGTGGACATTAATTATATGCTCTCTACTTAGTCTGTTACTGATGTTCTTCTGTACATTCCCGTTTATTATTACTGCTTGCATATCCCTTCCTTGTCATTTCTATTATCGGTATTTCTATCATTTGGTTGGTACTGTTTTACGCATATATAGTGAGTATAAGATAAATGCATGAAGGGTGTTGTCGTGCCACTAGATTTGATGTCTTGAGTAATTCTTTCACACTATGAAAGTTTTGAGGCAATTGTTGTGGTTCATGGGATTTCATTCTAAGGAAAGGGCCGGTTAAGATGTTGGAAACTGTTGAATTATGATTCTTTCTGGTACTCTTTTATTGTTTTGTACAGTTGCATCGTGTACTCTATTCTATTATTCTATCGCATAATTCTATTGCTAGTTTACATTATAGTGTTTATTAAAAAGCATCTTTTAACTAAAAGCCTCGTACTACTTTGACGGGGTTAGTGAAGATACTTACCAATACATGGGGTCGGTTGTACTGATACTGCACTTCTGCACACTCTGTGCAGACTATTGGAGCGAAGCTGCTGAAGAGGTCGGGGGCTGACCCTGAAGATGTTCGTGTATTCTGGATAGAAGGTGCCACTAGTCCTTGGTAGTTGTAGACATTATTAATCTGTTCATGTAGTTTTTAAATAGATCATGTGATTATTCATATTTGCTTTGTCAATCCTAAGTCATAGAAGCTCATGATTCGTACTACCAGTTCTTAGGTAAATTTGCAAAATTTCAGACAATCCTATTTTAGTTCTTATGTATTCTTTTATCTTGCATCTATTGTTAGTTGGCTTACCTAGTAGGTCGAGTTAGGTGACATCATGACCTGTGATTTTGGGTCGTGACAAGGTGGTAGCAGATCACTAGGTTTGTAGGTTCAACGAGTCATGAGCAAGTGTCTAGTAGAGTCCTGCAGATCGTTATGATGACGTCCATACCTATCTTCGGGAGGCTACATGGCATTTAGGAAAATTTCCCTTTCTTCTTTCCTTATTGTGCGGCCTCGTTTCATCTTTAAACCTATGCCTTTTACTCTTCTCAATCTCTCATATGTGATGTTGTGCACTCAGTATTCGCTATATGCCGACGATTAATGATGTTTGTAGATAGATTACGACGGGCTATGGATGCTTGATTATCATCACGATGTGTTTTCTAGCCTCAGAAGCAGATGCAGTGTTAAACTTTCTAGTCTTGCATTTGGGGTATGAGGTGGGTTCATATGTCTGGTTGGTAAACGCATATTTGGAAAGATTCTCGAGTGATGGGGTGTTCAATTTTCTTATGGTACTTTGGGTTGCTGATGGGGTGTTCTATGGCTTCGAGCTAAGTGGTGGAGACTGCTACTGACAATTGGATTGTAGGGTCATGGGCCGTATTAATTTCCAGATCGGGAGATTGCTTGGTTATTTCTTTGAATGGGTATATGCTGGTGTAGCACGGGTTGCTTGACGTCTATTAGCTGTGTATTGAAGATCAGAGTAAGATGAGTGGTTATTGAGAAGGTTCTGGAACGTTTCAGGTTTTACGTAGGCTTTAAGGGCTTTTGGATTTGTCTACAGGTGGGCTTGAAAATGGAAGTGAATCTTAATTAGATCTACGGTGTTTCTTCACACGCATATTGTGACTCGGTTTAGGCCTCATGGCACTAGGGGCGAGGTGGACTTTGTTATGTTGCTTAGCTTGTTGTACCATAGACGTGCTTGTCTTTCTCGGTATTATTTTTTCCTTATGGTTTTCCCTACAGTTATATTGTGTGCATGTTGGCCCAAGAAAGGAAATAGCTTCGAAGATTGACAAAGGAACTCCGATATGAACCAGGTCCATCACAGGTGACATAGACAAGCAGAGTCAAAGGCACATGAGATGCACATGCAGGAGATAAATGTATTCTGGTAAAATTGAGATATCTTCTTATCGAAAAGATTGCAAAAACGAAAATGCAGAAGGACTCCTTATTCAATAAGAACAGAATCTAAGATACGGAAGGATTTAGGAGTTGAGTTAGACTATAACTCTTCCACCAAGAGGGGGTAGCATCCGATTCTAGTATTTCTCTTTGTCTACTAAATCCTATATATTTTTCAGTGTTCTTATTGTACAGAGATGCACAAAACAAAAATTTATCAAGAATTGAGAGCAAAATTCGTGAAGAAATTTTGCAAGCAGTTCGAGCCAAATTGGAGAATGTGAATCTGGAGCTACTTGAACTAGTTAGAAAAACCAGTTCCATCTGTTGTCTTTTAGTCTAGTTTATTTGTAGTAGGTGATTACAAATTGTACCTTTCAGCTTTATCTAGAAGAAATTGTAACAGGTACTAAGTGTTCAAGTTATAGTTAACTTGAAGTTTGTCGCAAATAGCTAGAAGTTAGTTTTCCACAAAGGTTTAGAGTTAATCCTTAGGTTTACAATAGAGTTTATTTTGTAAATGTTGTTTAGATCATTGATTTAGTGAAGAGTTTGGGAAAATCCTACTGGGAAGTAGGTCGTGGTTTTTTCACCTTTTGAGCCAGGTGTTTTCCACGTGAAATTGATGTGTTCTTTAAATTCCGCATTTATTATTCCGCAAACTGTAGGAGTTGGAACACATAGAAGAACCTGGTCCTTCTATAATCCGTGCACGCAAAAATATTAGACACCACACAAATCCCCCCTCCTCTTGTGTGGTATTGACATAGATAAACATCAATTGGTATCAGAGCGGGTTATCCTTGAAGAGGCTAACTCCTTAGGAAAAGATCAAGATGAGTGCACCACCTAGGAACTGGAAAGGACAATCAACTGTTAGGCCTCCACTTTTCAATGGCCAGTACTACTCCTGGTGGAAGGATAGAATGAGAGATCACATCATTGGTGAAGACTATGAGCTATGGGACATAATCACTAATGGTCCAATGGCTACCATGAAAAAGAACGCGGAAGGAGTAGATGTGCCAAAGACTAGAGCTGACTGCACTGCTGAGGATTTGAGAAAGTGGGAGAAAAATGCTAAGGCCAAGAAGTTCCTTGTGTGTGGACTCAGTCCAGATGAGTATAGCAGAATTCAAAGTTGTACCACGGCCAAAGAAATTTTGGACACTGTGCAAGTGGCTCATGAAGGAACACCTCAAGTGGAGAGGTCAAGAGGAACTCTATTATATTCTCAATATGAGAATTTCACCATGAAGGAAGGAGAGACCATCCAAGAGATGTATACAAGGTTCACTACACTGACCAATGAACTCAAGTATCTTGGAAGGGTCATTCTTGAAGAAGACAAGGTTGAGAAAATTCTGACAAGGGTCTTGCCAGTCTCTTGGGAAAGCAAAATTACAGCAATTCAGGAATCTAAGAATATTGCAACTCTTAAACTGGATGAGCTGATTGGAAATCTCACTACCTATGAACTTAGAAGGAAGACTATGAAGATGGATGGTCCCAAGAAGGAAAGGAGTCTGGCACTCAGAATCACTGAAGGAGCTGATCTGGAGGAGGATGAAATGACCATGATCACAAAGGACTTCAAGAAGTACCTAATGAGAGGAAAGGGTCCTTCAATAAATGGAAGCTACAACAAACCAAGAGTTCCTGAAAAACAAACCAATGAGGGGTGTTACAAGTGTGGCAAGACTGATCACTACATCAAAAACTACCCTCAGTGGGAAATTGAATGGAAGAAGGAAAGAGCTGAACGAAGGAACAGGAAAGGAACAGGTTCGACCCAAGAAGAACAAAGGATCAACAAAGGCTATGGTTGCTGCCTGGGGAGAAAGCTCAGATGAAGATTCAGAGGATGAAGATGGATATGAACAAGCACTTATGGCAATTGGAGAATCCGATGAGGAATCTGAGGTAAGTATAATTCATCTAAAAAAAATATTAAATATTTGTCTAAAGAAAAACTTTATGAACTACTCCTGGATTTCATTGACGAATCTGAGGAGATAAACAAAGAAAAGGAACAAATGTCTAAGGATTGTGCTATTTTGAAAAAAAAGTGTAAGAACCTGGAATAGAAAGTTAGTGAGATTGTAAGTGAAAACAATACACTGAAGAACCAAGTTCATACACTTGAAGAGAATGTCCTAGAATTAAAATCTGAAAATTTAAAACTAAAGCTAGGAACAAGTAAGAAGATGGTTGATTCCACACAACTTAATCTAAAGCAAATAATAGGTAATCTTAAAGATGCTGTATAGGAAGGATGAGCAGGTAAGAGTGTTGGAGGAGGATCTAGGCAAGGTCAAGCATGAACTAGACAGAACTAGCAAATGGAACAGGTCCTCTGATGCTTTGACATAGCTACAGGAACATCATAGTAGCAATAGAAGAGGACTTGGCTCTGGGAATTCGCTACCTAAGTGTAATCCTAAAAGCAAGTACCTCACACTTCCCGAGAACAAGATTTGTACTCACTATGGTAAGACTGGTCACTTTAAAAGTGAATGTAATGCATAAGAAAAGGCCAGTCAAAAGAACAAAAGTTTTGTTCGAGGGAAGAATTGGTTACCAAGTTGGGCTAACAAGAATTTAATTCATCCTTTTGCTTATAGAAAAGGACCCAAACTAGTTTGGGTTCCTAAGACTAACACATGATTTTCTTTTGTAGGTTCAAGTGAAAGGTAGTAGCCAAATTTGGTACATGTATAGTGGCTGCTCAAAACACATGATTGGAAACAAGGACTAGTTCTTTTAACTTGAGGACCTCAAAGGAGGAAATGTCTCCTTTGGAAATGGAAAGAACGGTGAAACCAATGGGGTTGGTAAGGAAAAAGATGATGAAGAAATTGGGCTGGTCAGAAACTCAGTCAAAACTGAAGCAACACTGGAGGAAGGAACAGGTGATGGAACAAGTTCATCCATCCCTGGCAACATGACATGGGGAACTGAACAAACTAATTCCCAAACCTCACTGGAACCTATGCCTGATCCTGTTCCACAACAACAAGGCATTGAAGGAACTTCAAGGAGTAACCAGTTGGTTGTGAAACCATGCAGATATCTTTACAAAAGCACTTAGTAAAGAGCATTTTGAAAGGAACATGTTACTATTAGGGATGATTAAGATCACCTGATTGCACCAGCTCAGAATGTAAATACATGAAAAAAAATGAAAACAAAAAAAATTGGCTAGAAAAGTCTGAAATTGGTGTTAATAATTAGATTAACAATTGCTCAGTCTCATTCTATAAAAAGTATACTCTTATGCCATGATTTGATATGACTCACTAATCACTACTGAAATTTTTTCTATCTTTGCAAATTGAGGCTTGATCAAGAGGATTCTGAAATGATGAACCTGGTTCATCATGTTGGTTCATCTCAAAGGTGAGGTATGTGTTCTACACTCTGTACACTTTGAAATACTAATAATTAAATCATGAGCAGAACTTTTCCCAAACTCAAAATCTTTTCAAAACCTATCCAATTGACTTTGAACCAGTTTCGTTTCAACAAGAATCCTCACCAAATTAAAATACCTAGATCTAGGGAAATCTTAAGCGTCAATTCAAAATTAAAAGTTCATTCAAGCCATCCCCTCCCTCACAAAACAATTTCCGAATTTCCGATGACTCAGGTAACATCTGTCACAAACCTTTCTTCTGAAGTCATCTCTGATGTTGCTGAAAAACTTAGAAAACAGGTTCATACTGGTTGGGTCTGTGAAGGATGTGGAACTGCTGGAGACGAGAAGAAGATATGGTAAAAACAAAATTAAAAAGGTAAAAAAGAGAGAGGGAGTAAGGAGTGAAGAGAGGGGAATAGGGCAATAATCTATAAAAATGGCTATCTGTGGTGCTGAGCCAGAAAAGGTGGAAGAAAATAGCAAGAACGCAGGGGGAAGTGAACCAGGAGAAGCTGCATAAGGGTTAGTAAATCTAGGAAAGCACACAGATGAACCAGGTTCATCTACTGAGGAAACCCTGGTGTATCTGCTGAAAACGTTAAGCGATAATTACAATCCAAATAAGAAAATAACTCTTAAAGCTCAAACGTCTGGAACATCAAGAGAAAGTAAGAAAAGAAAAGCTGCTTCTTCTGAGACTTCTAATATCTCTTCCAAGAAAAAGGACTACAAGGAGCAAATTAAAGCAAAGCGAGGACGAGTTGAAGAGAGCTTTAGAGGAGAGTAAGAAGAAAAGAGTGGAAAAAGGGAAAGAAAAGGTTGTTGAGCCTTTTGAGGCTGTTGAAGTGGATGAGATGGACCTGGTCCATCAAAGTAAAAAAATGGCAGAGGTAGAGGTTCAGATCCTAAGCCCAAGAAAGTCAAGACTTCCTCAAAGAAGTCTTCATTTGTTTCTAAGTCTACTGAACCATCTATCTCGGCTAAATGAACCAGGTCTGCAGTTCTTCCAAGCCTTAATTTCCTAGCCTGCCTAGAACTTCAGTGACCCAAATTCAGAATTTTTTATTTTTTGCTCATGTTTTAACTGTTTTTGTTTCATTTTGTGGATTGTGGCAGAGTCGTATTTTCTCTATAAATGAAATCTGATACTTTTTGCTCTGATTCAGTATCTCTATTTTTTGATAGTTTAAATTCTTTGTTGATTATTGATGATTAATCCATGATAACATATGCATTTGTTCAAGTGGCCATGAGTAAGTGTTAAAAATCTGGATTCACGTAATTTTTTTTGCAACTTTTCGACAAAAGGGGGAAGAGACCCCACACTTAAACTTTTGCTCGTCCTCGAGCAATCAAACTACACTCATGTACACAATTTTATTAAGCAAATCTCTTAACATGTGATACCAAGAATATTTAAAACAGTTCAAGTACACAGGCGTGACATCCTCGCCTCAATAGTCGACTCACAAATACCATGCTCTATTCATAATCCACTCACTACTCTAACTTAGAGGTCGACAACATTACCTTTCCTTCGTGAATCATGTGCCCTCACCATATCCAAGAGTTAGTTCCACACACAATGAAATTTAACAACATAGGAACTTAAGAT
>ML426304.1:13021-42717 GCA_005239525.1 Nicotiana knightiana | reverse complement strand
TTTAATCGACTCTAGTGTGATTGTTGTTGAGGATGTTGAAAGTCCTGCAGTTCATGTGTTTGAGCGCATTGGTCCTCACTCCAAACATTTCCATACATTGTGTTTGGATGATGATATGGAAATAGACTCATCTGAGCCAATTGAGGAGTCAAGGAATGAGGAACAGGATACTTACATTCTGGAATTTTTGTGCCAGAAAGACAGGACTACATACCCCATCTAAAAGCCAAGAAGTATAAAATAATACAATGGTTGCTTTGGTCAATTATATTTGTTCCACCACCCTTGGAGCACAACTGAAGACTTGATGCCAAATTGGGCGCGCAATTCATAAGTTCGAAGTGGAGGCAGAAAGCGATTCATGTCGTGCCACGACGTTAATCAAGCGCTTGTTGGGAGGCAACCCAGCTTTACTGCTTTATTTTATTTTATTTTATTTTACTTTTGTTTTAGTGTATTGTTCTAATTGTATTATTTTGTAGTGTCAATTTATTTGNGCTATTTTAGTTGTGTTAGATTAATGGACTCTTCCTGACGATGGATCTCCTAGACAGTTTTCTTGAAGGAAGTAAGTCTAACGAAAAGACCAAAAAGATTTTTTTTTACGTAGTGTAGTAATTCCCCCTTGGTTTTCTTTGGACCACGGTTCTTTTCCAAGGGTTTTTAATTGAACCGGGTATAGGTAGTTTTTAATTTTTAAAGAGTATTAATCACTTGGTTAAGAGCTTAATAANTTCCCGGTTGAAATAGAAGTCTCCTACACATTTAGGGTTTGTCCTAAACTTATAAATAAACCCCAAACACACAACTTAGGGAGATTCGAAGAGGAGAGAAGAGACGAACGACAAGACATCAAATTGTACAGATTTTCTTCAGTACTTTGTAGTTTAATTATGCAAGTTATTTTAGATTTGATTCTTATGAATTTGTTTAGATAACTTCTTTAATCTAGGGTTTTGGTAGAACCCGTTGAAGGATGAACTTATTTTANTTAATAAGAGAAATATCTCGAAACGTGCTAATGCCTTGAGAATAGTTAGTACTTTGGTTGTGACGCTTAGGATCAATTTTTGACTCCAGGATAAATACATTAAATCAGGAATTCTTAAGATTTGCTTAACTGCTTTGACTGGAGTGTCATGATAGATCCAATTCTGAGTGAGTTATGTGCCAAGTGTGTGTGAGATTTGTATGTTATTCTGTTCATTGCATTTGATGTCTAGAACTTGCCCCGTGTGTGTGAAAAGCAAAATAGAAGTTTTATTCAGTCTTGAAAGTGATATAGGCATTTCTTTATTGAGCCAGTTATCTATATTTTACCCACCTAATCACTATGTATCATAGTTAACCCCGTTGAGCCTATAATCCTGTTTCTTTGGCAACCACATTACAAGCCATATCCACTTTGTTTGAATCGATCTTATATTTGAACCATGTCACCTCTCGTAAGCACCGGAAATGTGATGAAATATGAAAAAATTAAAAGTGTGGGGTGGTAGGTTTNTAAATTCCTTGTGGGATCGACTCTGGGCATAATACTCCGGATTATATTTGCAACGCCCGCTTAGTCTTTTATTAGACATAGTTGAGCGTGATCATTTACCCAAAATACGAGTTACAACATACTTAGTTCATTTAACTTCTAATACGTGTTAATCACTCTTATACACTCTTGTATCATTTAAGATTAATAAGATTAACTTATTATCATCTCAAAGATAATGTCTTCTCATGTTTACGTCGATTAACTTATGGCATGAGCCAACGTACGTGAATATGGGTTGTAACACCCTCCCCTCTTAGGAGCATTTGTCCTCGGATGTAAGTGTTTAGGGGGAGCCTAACTCATCGTGGATTCCACGGAAATTTCCGGCCTATTTTTCCCCTATAAAATGGATACTAGACAAACTTACAAGAAGTTAAACCCAATGTATTTCCATTCAAGGCTACGCAAAGCATTATGGATATGTACACTATCTGCATATCACCATTGTGTATTAAGGAAGAGTACTCTTAAGCTATTGCTTACCTCATAGAGTTGTTTCCCTTCTAATACGTCCTGCGTCCCCTCGGCATCCTTGTTATCTTGAATCTGGAACAAGTAAGGGTATTTAGACTTCATCTGCTCTTCTACTTCCCAAGTAATTTCTTCCCTGTTCTTGTTCCTCCACAATACTTTGACGGAAGCTATATCCTTTGTTTTTAGCTTGCGGAATTATCGATCTAATATAGCTACTAGCACTTCTTCATATGATAGATCCTCTGTAACTTGTACATATTTGATAGGGACGACTCGAGAAGGGTCTCCAATACATTTCCTTAACATAGATACATGGAATACCGGGTGGACAAATTCCAATTCGGATGGAAATTCTAACTCATACGAAACCTGTCCAATTCGTCGGGGAATTTTATACGGACCGATATACCGTGGACTCACCTTACCCTTCTTCCCAAAATGCATAACACCCTTCATCGGCGAGATCCTCAGGAAAACCCAATCACCAACCTCAAACTCCAAATCACGACGTCGGACATCAGAATAAGACTTTTGCCTGCTTTGTGCCGTCCTTAGCCGCTCTTGTATCAGTTTCACCTTCTCAATGGCTTGGTGAATCAAATCTGGACAATAGAGTTCTGTTTCACCGACTTCGAACCATCCAAGTGGTGATGTACATCTCCTCCCATATAGTGCCTCATACGGGGCCATTTTAATACTGGAATGATAGTTATTATTGTAGGAAAATTCTATAAGTGGAAGATGGTCATCCCAATTCCCCTTGAAATCCAGAACACATGTTCGTAGCATATCTTCAAGTGTTTGAATGGTACGTTCGGCTTGTCCGTCAGTATGTGGATGGAATGCAGCTGAGATTCACTTGTGCGCCTAAACCCTTCTGAAAAGAGCTCCAAAAGTTAGCCGCAAATTGCGCTCCTCGGTCTGATATAATAGATATCGGTACACCATGAAGCCTAATAATCTCCTTTATATACAACTTTGCATAATCTTCAGTTGTGTAAGTTGTCTTAGCTGGTAGAATATGGGCAGATTTTGTAAGTCGATCAACTATCACCCATATGGAGTCAAACTTATGATAAGAGCGAGGCAATCCAATAATGAAGTCCATATTAATCACCTCCCATTTCCAGGTCGGAATCTCTATATTCTGAAGCAATCCACTGGGTTTCTGATGTTCGATTTTTACTTGTTGACAATTAGGACACTGGGCTACAAATTCTGCAATAGACTTCTTCATGTTATCCCACCAATACTGCTCCTTAACATCATGATACATCTTTGTCGAGCCGGGATGGATGGAATATCGGGATTGATGAATCTCAATCATAATCTTCTCTCTCAACCCTGCCACATCAGGCACACATAACCGGCCCTGGTATCTCAGTGCCCCATCTGCTCCGATCTCAAAAGCCGTAATTTTACACTATTGAATGCTCTCTCTCAATCGTACTAAGGTAGGATCTTCATATTGCCGTGCTTTTACCTCGGCTAACAAAGATGATTCTGATGTATTATGTACAGTAACCCCTCCTTTATCAGATTCTAACAATCTAATTCTCATATTCGCTAGCTGATGAAGCTCATTAGTCAACCCCTGTCTACTTGCCTCAATGTGTACTAAGCTTCCCATTGACTTACGACTGAGAGCGTCTGCCACAACATTGGCTTTACCGGGATGGTGCAATATTTTGACATCGTAATCTTTCAGTAATTGAAGCCACCTACGCTGCCTCAAATTCAACTCCTTCTGCTTGAATATGTATTGTAAGCTCTTGTGATCTGTGTAGATGTCAACATGGACACTGTATAAGTAGTGCCGCCATATCTTCAAAGCATATATTACTGCAGCCAATTCCAAATCATGGGTCGGGTAATTCTTTTCATGCTTCTTCAATTGTCTTGATGCATAAGCAATCACCTTCCCATGTTGCATCAATACGCACCCCAAACCTATACCTGAAGCATCACAATATACCACATAACCTTCCGTTCCTTCTGGGAGAGTGAGCACTGGCGCATATGTCAATCGATTCTTTAACTCCTGAAAACTTCATTCACAAACGTCAGACCACTAGAACTTAGTAGCTTTCTGTGTTAACCTAGTCAATGGTGATGATATAGAGGAAAACCCTTCTACAAAACGCCTATAATATCCTGCTAGCCCCAGGAAGCTGCGGACTTCTGATGGTGTTGTAGGTCTCGGCCAATTCTTTACTGCATCGATCTTTTGAGTGTCGACACTAATACCCTCGTCAGATATCACATGGCCAAGGAATGCTACTGAGTTCAGGCAAAATTCACATTTGGAGAGCTTAGAATATAACTTACGATCCTGAAGCGTATGTAATACTATCCGCAAGTGGCCCGCATGTTCTGCCTCCGAACGAGAATACACCAAAATGTCATCAATGAATACGATCACGAACACATCAAGATAGGGCCTGAATACAGTATTCATGAGATCCATAAAAGTTGTAGGGGAATTTGTTAGCCCAAACGATATCACCAAGAACTCAAAGTGTCCATATCTTGTTCGGAAGGCCGGCTTTGGAATATCCTTCTCCTTAACCCTCACCTGATGATACCCTGAACGTAAGTAAATCTTGGAAAATACTTGGCACCCTGGAGTTGGTCAAACAGTTCGTCAATCCTTGGAAGTGGATACTTGTTATTTATAGTAAACTTATTCAACTGTCGATAGTCGATACACATCCGTAATGACCCGTCTTTCTTCCGCACGAACAGGACTGGCGCACCCCAAGGTGAAGTGCTAGGCCTAATGAAGCCCTTATCCAACAAGTCCTTCAACTGCGCCTTCAACTCGCGCAACTATGCCGGGGCCATCCTATATGGAGGAATAGATATGGGTTGAGTGTCAGGCAATACATCAATGCTAAACTCAATCTCCCTTTCAGGTGGAAGGCCTGGAAGTTCATCTGGGAAAACATCCGGAAATTCATTGACCGCGGGGATTGATTATAGAGTAGGCGGCTTTGTCTCCGCATCCCTAACGCGAACGAGATGATAAATGTACCTTTTTGAGATCATCTTCCTTGCCTTAAGATATGAAATAAACCTACCTTTCGGCGTAGCAATGTTCCCTTTCCATTCGATGATGGGTTCGTTAGGAAATTGAAACCTAACCATCTTCGTACGACAATCAACATTTGCATAGCATGAGGCCAACCAGTCCATTCCCATTATCACGTCTAAATCAACCATTTCTAATTCAAATAAATTCGTCGAGGTTTGACGACTACAAATCATCACTGTGCAACCTTTATATACCCTTCTAGCAATCACAGAATCTCCTATCGGAGTAGATACAGCAAGTGGTTTACTTATCAATTCAGGTTCAACGCCAAACTTATTAGCCACAAAAGGTGTAACATATGATAATGTAGATCCCGGATCAATCAACGCATATACATCGTAAGAAAACACAGACAATATACTTGTAACAACATCCTGAGACGACTCGAGATCCTGTCGACCTACTAGAGCGTAGGTTCGATTTTTAGCACCACTCGAACTCGGCACTGCACCTCTACCTCTACCACGACATGTCAACTGCTAAAAATCCCGTGCTGGAGGTCGAACTGATGAGGAAGAACCAGACGCAGATTCAGTTGGCTGAGCCATACCACCACCTTCTCTATTAGGACAATCCCGCTTCATATGGCCATGCTATCTGCAAGAGTAGCACGCATCAACACCTCGACGGCACAGTCCAAAGTGGGCCTTTCCACACTGATCACAACGGGGTGTTGGGAGTCTCGTCTGACCAGTATCCCTATGATATTGCGAGCCTAATGCCCGTGAACTCTGACCTGGACCAGAATAGGTAAATTGATCATACTGAGGCCTCTGAAACTGTGGAGGAGCACTAGCTACAAGTGGCGCCGAACTCCTCGAAAACTGGGGCCTAACACTACCTCTGAAGTCATGAGAATACCCTACAAACCTCGCCCTTTTATGATGGCCCCTATCCTGCTCCCTATCTGCCCTTTGCTGGCGCTTACGATCCTCTAGGGTCTGAGCATAAGCCTGAATACGGGAAATATCCATGCCCTCCACCAAGGAGGCTGTCGTGCACTCATTTATCAGATGTGGTCCCAACCCGTTCACGAACATATGCACCCTATCACTCATCTCGGCCACCATATGAGGAGCATACCTTGCTAAAGAATCAAACTGCATGCCATACTCTCGTACACTCATATTGCCTTGTCTAAGGTTCAAGAACTTATCAGCTCTAGCTCGTCGTATCTCAACGGGAAAATAGTGACGAAGAAAGGCCTCAGAAAATTCCTTCCACACAGCTAGAGGGGCATTCAGACCCCTGGATCTCTCCCAACTATCATACCATAAAACTGCTAAATCCTATAACTGATATGAAGCCAACTCTACTGCCTCTGTATCTGTAGCATGCATAACCCGTAGTGTACGATGAACCTGGTCAATAAAAGTCTGTGGGTCCTCCTTGGGGTCTGATCCGGTAAACACTGGAGGGTCTAGATTAATAAAATAACGAACTCTCGTACTATCTGGTTTATCAACAGCACCGGTATTCTACCTCCGAGCCTGAGCAGCTACCAAGCTAGTCAACAACTGCACCGCACTCCGCATATCCTTCTCTGTAGGGCCAGATGAAGGAACTGGTGGTGCTGGGTTCCTCCTAATATCCTCTGGATGAGACGGAATAGATGAGGTATGAGACGGCATCTCACTCTGAGCCTCACTTTGGCCTACTCTGGCTTGAGGCACCTGATTGGTACCCTCTCCCACAGCTATATCAAGTCTTCTACTAATCGGTTGCTTCCTAATCGAAGGCATCGCTGAAAGAAAACAAGGTTAATATTAGATACAACACTAAGGACTCAACTCAACGCACGATCTAGACTTAGGAAGAAGGTAACAGCCTTAGATGTCACATAGTCTCTTGATTATAAATGTGGCGTGCTACACATCAATAATCAAGACTCTACTAGACACGACTCATAGACAACCCCTAGGACAGACTTGCTCTGATACCAAGTTTGTCACGACCCAAACTGGAGGATCATGACTAGTACCCGGGCCATACTTGCGAAGCACCAACGTACATTTATCTAATATTTTTATTATCTTTAAGGGCCGACGAGATCAATATAAGTGGTAGATATGGATTATGAACACCAAACAATGATAGATAATGGAATGAACATGGATAACATGGGATAACAAGACTGCCAAGAAACTACATATAACTTAGGAGATACCACGCTTCCATGAAAGACTATACAACAAAAATCATCCAACAAGGCATACCAAACTATACATAAGCCGACACATGTCTATGAGCATCTAAAGGAGCATAAGTAATGCAACATAGTCGGAAAAGGGCCGCGACATACCCATAATATCTATAACCAAAAATGCATACCAAGACCACGACAAGTCAAGAGAAGGGATCTCGCCTATAAACGCTGACTTGGAATGCCTAATGTGGTGGGGGGACTCTGTCTACCTGTCTATCAGGACCTGCAGCACGACATGCAGAATCCACAAATGAAAAGGACGTCAGTACGAATAATGTACTGAGTATGTAAGGCAGGTCAATATAAATATCAACAATAATGTAAAGAGAGGTAGAGAAGATACAACCTGTAACATCTGAGTGCTTCTAAGAGACAGTAACATGAAATGCATGATACATATATACACATAATCTTTTAAAAAACATCCGCCTTTGTGGGCATCATCATTATCGTATCAACATCCGCCTCTGTGGACATCATCATCATCATCATATCATACCCGGTCTCAAAGAGGACTCGGTAAACCCAACTAATCAGTGGTTGCACAATAGGTGCCATACCCGGCCGACTATAGCGCGGCTCGGTAGAGTAAAATAGATACATATATATAATCCATGCAGGACTCATTGAAATCATGTTCTGAACATTTCGGAGCGACGTAAGGTCAATATTCTCCGTACACATCATTAGGGCTAACTCTTCATCGAGAATCTTATAAGAATTAGGAAGTACCAACAACATTTATAACATAAGAATAATAGAAACAACCTTAACATCAATTGTTCCATAAGAAGGGAAACAATGTAAGTATGCTAGCTTCTAAGAGTAGAATGTCTTTGGAAGCTCGTTCATTGCATTATGTACAATCGGAGTCATGCAAAAAAAGGAAAGGGATAGACTCACATACCTTGTATATACTTCCCCAATCTCAAGTTATGCAATTGTCACGACTCCTTAGTCTACAATAAGAGAAACGACACTATCGTTATCATGTAAGCGTCATAACTATTGTGTATCGACCACAACCTATTTTATGATGAAACGGACAGCACCTCCCCTATATATATGACTTCACACAAGTCAAAACAATCACCAAACATCCCAAACAACATCAATAATAATCAAATTGAGCCTCCCAAAACAGTCCACACACAACCTAATAACTTCATACATAAGCCGACCATCGTAGTCGTGTCAAACGACCCGAAAATGTTACGACGAACGACCAGACCACAACCCTACATCTATATGGTGTTTCTCCACACCATTCCTCCTCCAAAAATCCACAATACAATAGTAAAACACGCATCCCAACAGCAACACAAAACAGTCTGCAAAACAGTCCACTACAAGTGAATAACTCGAACTCACGGCTTCCGATCACCGTCCCGTGAGTTCTTACAAGTATAAAACGAATTACCATGAATTTACAGCACAAAAAAATGGATGAAATAAATCATTAAAATCACCTTACTTGATGGATAACTCAACCCTTATCTTGGTTCTTCAAACTCTAGGGTTTACCCCCAATTTGAACTTGAAAGAGAGGGAAATATAATGAGGGTTTGTGGATAACTTTTGGGAGGAAGTTTGCAGGGGTTTAGGTCTGGTTATTTGTGAAATATAATGAGGGATATATTTCAGGAGATAATCCTTTTAATGGGCTCTTTTGATGACCCGAAATTTCCTCTTTTTGGGCTATCATTTAACCAAGTAGGTGACCCACCTACTTGTCACCTAGCAGCTTGTGCAGTCTCGCGAAAATCTCTATATCTCTCTACTCCAATATCGTATTGATAAGAGGTTTAATGCGTTGGAAACTAGACTCATATATATTCAATTTGGTAGGTAGATCATCCTGTAATTCCAATTATATTTGGAGAAAATCTTAATAACATTTGACCTAAAGTTTAAGTAAAACTATGAACCTAAGTTGCGACAACTCTTGTCGACTTTTGTTTCATAACTCATTTGACTTCAAGACTATGTTATGGATATTATATGATTCAAATACCTTAAAACACGACTTCTTGAGAATATCAAGCACCCCTAGGTTTACCCAAAAATATGAGTTACAACATCCTTGGTTCGTTTTACTTCTAATACGTGTTAATCACTCTTATACACTCTTGTATCATTTAAGATTAATAGGATTAACTTATTATCATCTCAAAGATAATATCTTCTCATGTTTACGTCGATTAACTTATGGCATGAGCCAACGTACGTGAATATGGGTTGTAACAAAAAGCCTCCCTCGGGATGCTGTCATTGCAGTGGGCCACATTGGAATAATGAATGTCCACGTGCACAGATAAACGCCCATCAAGCTTATTATGATGGGACGTATGACGAAGAAGACGATGTGGAGCAGACCGAACCAGTCAGTGCCTTCAATGCAATTGTGGGTTCTATTTCTGAGGCATTAGCGGGAACCAGTGCTGGTATCCGAAAGAAGAAGGACCCCTACCCAATCCCCAAGAAAGGGAAAAAGAAGACGAATGAAGGGACTCCTCTTAAACAAAAGAGGACCTTGATATTCGTTGAGCTGAAGGTAAATGGCAAGCCCATTCGGGCGATGATAGCTACATGTGCTACCCATAACTACTTGGCCTCAACTCAGGTAGAGAGCCTTGGCATAGTTGTAGGAAAGGGCAGAGGTCACGTCAAGGCTATCAACTCACCTCCTCAGCCAGTGAGTGGAATAGCCAAAGGATTACCAGTGAAGATGGGTCCTTATGAAGGAAAGTTCAACTTGCGCGTGGTGATCATAGATGACTTCGAGTTGATAGTTGGGTTGGAATTCTTGAGTTAAACCAACACCATGCCCGTACCATATGCAGACATGCTTCTGATGATAGGAGTAAATGGGGCCAAGCCCTGCATTATCCTGTGCATTTCCGTGAAAATGGCCGCTGAGAACATCTCGGCCTTGCAGCTGAAGAAGGGAGTCAAAAGACATGAACCTACGTTCCTAGCTACCCTATGCATTGAAGAGGTAGAACGCTCATCGGGTCCCATCTCTACACCCATAAAGGAGCTACTACTGGAATTTGAAGACGTCATGCCACAGGAGACGCCAAAGCGACTTCCGCCTAGGCGCACTGTGGACTATGAGATTGAGTTAGTGCTAGGGCGAAGCCACCTGCTCGGGCACCTTATAGAATGTCACAACTCGAACTCACCGAGCTTCGGAGACAATTGACGGAGATGCTAGACACATGGATCATTGTACCCTCCAAGTCCCCATACGGGTCCCCTTTGCTTTTCCAAAAGAAACATGATGGTAGTCTACGACTCTGTGTGGATTATCGGGGTTTAAATAAAATCACTGTGAAGAACATGTATCTTATTCCTCTCATGTAAAACTTGTTCAATAGATTGGGGAGTGCAACGGTGTTCACAAAAATTGACCTGAAGACAGGGTATTGGCAAGTCCAGATTGCTGAGGGCGATGAACACAAGACGACCTGTGTGACAAGATATGGGTCATTCGACTTCCTAGTTATGTCGTTCGGCGTGACTAATGCTCCAGCTACATTTTGCACCCTGATGAACCAAGTCTTCCGAGAGTATATTGACGAATTCATGGGTGTTTATTTGGATGACATTGTGGTTTATAGCCAAACATTGGAAGAACACCTGGAGAATTTGCGGAAGGTCCTAGCCCGGTTGCGGGAGCATGAATTATACGCAAATCTATCCAAGTGCTCCTTTGCTAAAAAATAGATCAACTTCCTCGAACATGTCATTGAGGAATGGAGGATCAAGATGGACCAGCAAAAGATCCAAGCCATCACAGATTGGCCTCCACCCAAGGATATCCACGCCTTGAGGGCGTTCCTTAGCCTATGCAATTTCTATCGGCGATTTGTGAAGAATTACTCCCTTATCGCAGTGCCATTGATAGAACTCTTCAAGAAGGCCACGCCTTGGGATTGGGGTCCTAGACGAGTGGCCTTCAAAGAATTAAAAGCGGCTATGTCTAGTAGCCCCATCTTGGCCCTTCCTGATTTGGCCAAGACACTCGAGGTACAAAAAGATGCCTCCGACTATGCTCTTGGCGGGGTATTTCTACAAGACGGGCATCCCGTAGCATACGAGAGCCGGAAGCTGAAGGATGCAGAGCGGCGCTATGCCACCTATGAGAAAGAACTATTGGTTGCAGTTCATTGCTTATGCCTTTGGAGGCATTATCTGCTGGGATCCCCGTTCGTGGTCAAGACAAACAACACAGATGTTAGTCATTTCATGACCCAGCTGAAGCTGAATGGCTGACAGGCCCGATGGCAGGAACTCCTAGCAGAATTCCACTTCAATGTGGAGTACCGAAGTGGGAAGACTAATCATGTTGCTGATGCGCTCAGTCGGAGAGCTGACCTAGCATCTGTGTGCCTACTCGCCACCTTAAGGGAGAGTGAAGTAGCTACCACCATAAAAGACCAGATACGGGATTTACTCATCAAGGATCTTGCTGCACAGTATTTGGTTGATCTAGTAGGACAGGGCAAAACTCACCAGTTCTACATGGAGGATGGGTTCGTGAAAGTAAAAGGGAACCGACTATATGTTCCTAAAGGAGGATATCTGAGAAAAACTCTTCTGGCGGAATGTCACGACACTCTGTGGGCCGGCGATCCCGGTGAAGGACGCACCATGGCATTACTTCGCCGCGCATATTATTAGCCTCAAATGGCCGACGACGTCGCTCAGTATGTGAGGACTTGTCTAGTATGCCAGAGGGACAAGTTCGACCGCTTGACACAAGCGGGACTCTTGGAACCATTAGCTGTTCCAAAGAGACCTTGGAAAATCGTGTCTCTGGATTTCATCACGGGATTGCCCAAGGTCGGAGATCTCACAACTATCTTGGTTGTCGTGGATCGGTTTTCCAAGTATGCCACCTTTATTACAGCACCTCAATATGTATCAGCAGAAGATACAGCTCGACTCTTTTTCTCTCATGTCGTCAAATATTGGGGCCTGCCCAAAGACATCGTTAGTGATTCTAATTCACGCTTAACTAGAAACTTTTGGACCCAACTATTTAAGTGACTCGGGTCAAAATTGAGTCATAGCTCAAGCTTTCATCCGCAATCTGATGGCCAGACGGAGCGGTTCAATGGTATGTTGGAGGAATATCTCTGCCACTTTGTTACTGGATCGCAAAATAAACGGGTGAAGCTTCTGGTTGTTGCTCAACTGTGTTTCAATTCACAAAAGAGCTCTAGTACAAACAAAAGCGCTTTTGAAATTATTACCGGACAGCAACCGCTACTCCCACACACCGTAAATGCACCAAACATGTCAAAATCTACTCGTGCTGCTAGCTTCTCAAAAGAATGGAAGCGAAATTTGGAGATAGTGCGGAGCTATCTTGTCAAGGCCCAAAAGCGGATGAAGAGGCATACTGATCAGAATCGTCGTTTTGTTGAATATCAAGTAGGAGACAAAGTGATGGTCAAAATCCCAAAGCGGTACTTGTTTGCAGGGGTCCATGACCCTCGCCTATTGCAAAAATATATTGGACCTTTGTCCATTGAAAGGCGCATTGGGAAAGTTTCATACCGGGTGGATACCCCAGCTTGGTGTAGAATCCGTCCTGTCTTCCATGTCAGTCTTCTGAAACCTTTTCGGGAAGATACGGAGGATCCTTCACGGAGCCAGCTCACAATACCCAGTATTCGAGGCCCTAATTCAACCGGGAAAAGGCGTGCTGAAGATATTCTTGATGATCGATTTATTCATGCCTCAAGGAAGGATCACCAAGATTTCCTGGTGAAATGGCAAGGGTGTGATGCAGAGGAGAATACTTGGGAGAGGGGAACAAACCTCAAACCTATAAGAGCCTGATTGAAGATTATTTTGCAAGTAGGATGCCGAGGACGTCGCCAGCTCAGGTGGGGGAGAATGTCATGGGCGGCTTTCCAGCCATACCCCATGACCCCTTGGACGCGCCCCGTGGCGTCATGGCAAGCCTCCCAACGCCTAGCGCCACGGACGGCCCTGTGGTCTTGGCTGCGCCAAGTGACAAGCGCGCATGTGCCTTTGTCGCCCCACCGATATCCCTCGTTAGCACCCAGTCGCAAGCAGCTGCCAACAGCGCCGCACGCACAGATCGTGATGCCAAAGACAAAGTTGCTGATAACGGATCTGTTTCTACATTGTAGGAAACTAAGTCTTTTTCATTGTAAATATAGAGTAGTTTTATTCCATGTACTTTCATTATGTTCCTTTAGCTTAATTAGGTCAAGTCTTGTAGCTTTGGTTTATTTTTTTAAGCATTATTAGGAGGGATCAAGCAATCAAAACTTTCTAGCAAGTAATTCTCTGTACTAGTGTCACTCCCCCTCGACACCGTCTTGCCTTCTTTTGTAATAGCTTTCATTTATGCAAACAAGCTTTCTTTCAATTCTCTTTATTGTTCTCTCAATTATTCTTGACATCGATTTTTCCGTACGGCACTGACAATCTCGTCTAGCGTACGGAGGGGACCTCAGTTGGCGGACAACAATTGTACTGACATAAGTTGTTTAGCCTTACGTCGCCCTTCCAAGGAACATCAGGAAGGCGCTGCGTAATAATTATAGTGTAGGTTAATTTGTGTATCATTTTTAGCATGGTATTAATTAATTATGCTTATTAGAAAGATTTACCTGTAATTATTCTATAAATAATTTAATTGTGTAAATATTTTTTACACTATGCACGTGCGCTCTTTTTGTTCGGTACGTATTTTTCTTACTCAATGTCGGAATTAAGTGCGTACACCCTTTTTCCCCATCTGATGATCGACAAAATACGGAGAGGAATAGAATATGTTCCATTTTAATCCTTACTCAATCTTACAGTATTTTTTTTAAATATTTTATTAGACTTTAGAAAGAGAATCTTTTTATCGTTTCTAAACTTTGAAGTTACTAAAAATACATGATTTTTCACGATTCAATCACGAGGACAAATCTCCTTTGAACATTCACTTTCGAAGCAACATAGATTTATTATTGAAATTTTAAATCCAAGTCGTGTAATACTTTTCAAACTCCATATGTGAAATTCTTCCGCGAAAATTCAACTCATACGTATCTTATGTAAATCAACCTTTGGAATATTCATAAGAGAACGTTCATTTTACGACAAGTTGACTCCCTTTTTGTCAGAAAAAATTAGTCCGTTTAATATGTCAAATTATACAAAAAGAAATGTATAGGAACTAATTCGTTATATACGGCACATAGAAAATCTAGACACAGTCCAAAGCCATGCTACAACCCATTGACATTTCTGAACAATTTCAGTTGAAATTTTTTAAAATAGTTCTGGAGTCTTGGGTTATTTTGAAGTAATATAGTGAAGTCGGGATGATATTTTGAAAGATAAGTATAGAATTCATAAACAGGAAGCCGCCAAGAACATGACCACTTGTCCTGTGGCCATATATAGTTATCGTTATAAAAGCAGCTACGCAAGTGGGGAAAATTGTTTAAAAAATGGCCCTATGGACCATGTGTTACTATCATTTTGTAATTGTGCGACGGCTAAACAACTTTTTAACGTATATACATTTAGAAGGAAACAGGAATCTACTTGCAGACTTCTATTGATGATGATGCACACCACCACCAATCCTCTTTCTTTTAATTTGTATAATATTGCTTGTGCTTTCAAACAATTCAACCGCCATTTGTTAAATGTATAATGGAATAGTTTAAAGCTCCAACTTTTAATTCAATTATGTTGTTTTTTTAATAAAGGGAGTTTTAGGAAAACAGGATAAAATTGTTTACAACTATTTAAAAAATGCAATATATATATATATATATATATATATATATAGTTGAATTTATACGTGATTTGTAGACAAAGTGAACTAATTTGATCCTTAAATAATGCAATAGTTGAGGAAATGTACAATACTTAGCCTTAATGTAGATGATAGTTCCGGAAACAAGGTTTCCGGGCACAATAATGATAAGATCAAAAAGCAGGAAAGTAAGATTTAATTAAGCTTTGAATAAATGTAGTGTGAGTTTAGTTTCGTGTCATTTATAATGATAAATGAGCTCACTATTTATAGTTGTGTCTGGGGAAGGAGGTTTTAGGATCGTGCCCTCCTTTAATGTCAATTATGAGGGTCATTGATGAAGATGTAACGGTGAACATAAATGTCAAATTCTCTATACCGGTCGTCGCTCATAATACTGCAGAATATTCCTTATCAAAAGCGACCTAGCGCAAAGCATTTAATACACATTTATGAACGTTATCCCTTTCGGGTGACAAGCGAAATGACTGTATTCGATCTTCGATCATCCCCTTCTTGAGTTTTACGTGTCATATTATATATATACATAATAAAGAGTCATCCATATACCATATAAGTGTTAATTCATTTATGTTACAAGACGATTTCTTTGCAATAGCTTTTGTCGAGATTATTAATCGCGTATTGCAATATGAGAAAATTTAACAAATTTGTGACGATATAATAGTAAGTATGTGGAGACGTGGAGTCGGAATTTAAAGTTGATAAGTTCCTACAGCGACATCAAGTATATCTAATTATGTGTGCTTATCTTCTTTCTTTTTCTCCCGAGAAAGCAAACCCCCATTAAACGTTTAAAGAAAACGTGTGTCTAATATATATCACAACATCACTTTGCTGGATGTTGGACAATTAGCATAGTAATTTTCTAATTTATTACTATTTGACAAATGTTAAGAAATTTAGATCAAAGTAACAATATAGAACAAGAAAATAGATAAGAATGTAAAAAGAAAGAGAATAGAGATTCTTATTTCTTCCATATATTCAAGTGTGTACAATGTGATGCCCAAACCCTCTATTTATAGGATGATATTTAGGTAATACAAAGGGATGTCAAGAACATGGTATTAACTATTGAGATCATGGGGAAAGATCATGGAGGGGGTTATGGAGGTGTGATAGTTACAACAATAATTGTAAGAAGTAGTGGGAGGTTATGGAGAAGAGTAATGGGAGTAACTTCTTTAGGAATTATAGACATTCACTGCATAATATAATATTTCATAACACTCCTCCTTGGATGTTTATAGATAATGTGCCTCGTTAAAACTTTACTAAGAAAAAATCATGTGGAAAAAAAACTTGGTGAAGGAAAAAGAGTACACATGTCTTATAATACGCATTACTTGCTGCCACATTAAAAACCTTGCCAGGAAAATTCAATGGGATAAAACCTTAGCTAAGGGAAAAAGAGTACAACGCGTATGTGCTTTCCCCTGATGAAATCATCAATTTGTTTCTCAGAGACGACGAATTCCAAGCTTGTATAACAACATCTCTAATGTTGAGATCGACAATGCCTTGGTGAATTATTTCGCCAAATTATCACTTGAATGGATTTCTTGAACACCGATCATGCCTGAAATAGAACTTTGGTGAAATATATTTTATTTTGTCTCATTCAATAGTCCTTTCAATTGAGCTATGCATGCAATTTCGTCTTCAATGTAATTGAAATCTTGTTGAATATCATAATATGATAGTATCCTCAGAACCAAATAGATTATCTGAACAACGAACCATGCCCTGCATTTATATAACCAACAAAACCTTGACAATATTTATTAGAATAAGCAAATCTATATCAAGGATTCCCTTTGCAATATAACAGTCCTCATAGGAATACAACTATATCTCGCTAGCATATTGTTATACTCAAGGTTCTAGCAAGATACATTAGTGCACCAATTGCACTAGACACAAAACAAATCATGTACGTCATGATTGCTCCAATCCACATAAGGATTTGCTAAGACTTTATTTAATAAATTTCTTGGGAACCTTAATATGCTTCAGAAGAATTTAAATCCTTCAATGATTTTTAATACGCATATCAAATGTATTGCCAGACCAAAACCTGAAATGACTACATCCACCACAGAAGAACATATCTCCGTAATCAATGTCATGATATTTGCAAATCGTCTTGTGCCACAAGTCATCTTTATGTATATCAACTTGATTTTACATTTCACTTTCAGGTGTTGGGACTATCCGTCCAACTTCACAATTTTTTTAGGTGAAATCAATTTTCATTGTGTATTTTTTCATTTGCCAATTGTGAGCATGTGATTTTTACTCGCCATATCGTCCTATAAAAATCTCAATAAATCAATTGATTTTATGGATTTTTGTTGATTTTCAGTGCTTAATTGTGAAAGATTTGTATTTTTTGCATATCCATAATTCATCTTTTAAAATTGTTAAAAAAAATTGCATCACTATTATCAAGGAATTATAAAGTTATAATTAACTAAATAATAGACGAATGATGGTTATTTAATGTAATGTAGTTTCAATAACTAATTACTAAAAATTAATCATTTTTATTCAATAAATCATAGATTAATTAGGAATATAAAATTGGTCGTTTTATTCTTGATTAATCTGTAAATAGATGAAAAATAAGGTTTAAATTAATTATTACATTTTTGGATTAAATTATATTTGAACTTAATTAGTTTAATTAGTTAAGAGATCCAAAATCGGACATGGCCAAGAAATACCCAGGCCCAATCCCTATCTCTATACACTCAAACAACCAAACCCAAATCCCATAGCCCACCCGGCCTTCCCCTACACTACCCAAACGACCTCGTTTTCACCCCAGAAGTGATCCCAGTCGTTGANCTAACCCCCACCAAACCCTAGCCGCCTCCCCTCCCCTTCGTCTCTCTCTCTTCTGCCTCGACCAAACCCTAGCCGCCCTAGGTTTCCGTCACCGGAACTCGCCTAACGGTGGTGGACCATCTCCAAACCACCCCAACCTTTCACCCTACAACCCTCTCCTCACCCTTAACCCTATCTCACCATCAGTTTCCCCAAAATCCCACCCAAAATCACCCGATTTCAGATCTAAGAATCTGAAAAACCTAAAATGCTACAACGGCGGAGCTTCTCCAATCAACCCCAAATTCGCACCAGATGACCCTCACCCTTCCCTCAATCACCTCCCACCATCGATTTCCCCAAAAACCCATCCAAAATCGTCAAATTTCGGATCTAGGAATCCAGAAACCCTAGCTTCCCCTTCTGGCCGATCTGAAGTCCTTCAATGGTTTCTACCTACATGGATCGATAGCTCTCGTTGAGGGCTACTGATTCATTTGGGTTGAAGTCATTTTCAAACCCCGTCGAAATCCAGCCAAGGTCCGGCGACCTCCCATTTTCCGGCCAAACCCTCCAACGGGTATTCTTCCTCTTTCCTTACTATTTTACGTGCTGTTAAAACCAAAATTGCATGTTAATCACTCCTTTTAGGTTATTTCAGTTTAAGTAATTTCTTTTCTTTCTTCTTCTTTCTTTGTTTCTGATTTCTTCTTCTATTGTTGCCTCTAACTGTTTACTACTTTTAAGGTTAGATTCTTTGCCTTTCCTTTGTTCATGTTATTAGCTGTTTCTGTTGGTATGTGCTTGGATTAGCCAAACCCGCTTAGATGATTGGAATAAGGCAAATTAGGTCTTAAATAAGTTGGAACAAAAACCATTTCATGTATCCCTGTGTTTATTACTCTTTTCCTATTCTCATAGTTTTCTCCTCATGAGACAGAATCATGTGTGTTGGTTTAGGATTACTGTTGTAGTTCGTTTTGTGTGATTTACTTTTGTTTCTGTTAAATCTCAAGTTAACAGCATGCCTTAGTTATTCTAAAAGCTTAGTAATATGAATTCCTTGTAATCCTGTCCATGATCCCTCTCTATGTGTTTTCTTAGTTCATTGATAGTTGTCCAGAATACTGATAGTCATATGGTTAGGAGTTTTATTTGCTTAAGTCATATGTTTGTTCATAATTTGAAATGTCAAAGTAAAGGTTTCTGGTCTTTATTTTCTTGTTATTGATTGTCGTTAGTTAATTGCTAATAAGGTTCGTTGTTTGATTAATTATATGTTAATTGTGTGATTAGTTGAGGTTAATGAGATGGGATTTCCTAAATTGTCCCTGCTTAGGTATCTATTCAACTAGGTCTTAAACAATTAACTGAAACTATTAACCTAAGTTCAAGGATTTGAATTAACTAACCAAAGTTAATGCCCAGTAACTAGTGAACCTAACTAGTGTTAGTTAATTAGAGTTAAATAATAACCCAAGTGAGTAACCATGGTTATCTAATGGTAAATATAGGGACTTCAAGGGGTATATTAGGTGATGTATATTAGGAAGTCAGATTTCTTAACGGTAAAAGGTTATTCTCTAAAGAGGAAGATTCTAGAAGAGGGGCAGCTGTCCCAGAGATAAGGTTGATAGATGCCCTATGCACCCTATGTACTATTCTAGCTCTTGAATTTAGAATATGCCAAGGCATATCCCTTTCCCAAATATCTTATAAATAGACCCCACTCCCTTAGTCTAGGGGAGGATTTTTTTTTTGGGTGGGGGGGATGGACACTCTGAAAAAGACTCTCTTCTAGCTGCTGAAAAAGACAGAAATACTTTCCAATCGAAAACAAAAAGGTTCCCAAAAAGAAAAGTGTTATTTTGAAAAGGAAAATCTGATTTCTTTTTGAAAACAAGCTCACAAATAGATGGCCTAGTTCAAATCCTATCTTCTTTTTTGGATTCTGATTTTTGGAAGTTTTTCTTCAAGCATTCATACTCGAGATTTATGGGTTAATTATTGTTGGGCTGCTTGGTCTTTTCTTTGGTTGATATGCTTCTGTTGCTACTGAATCTGTATCCTCAAGCTGTTTTTTACTGTCTGCTTGACCTTTATTTGGTCATGATCCTTGTTATTTTCTCTTCAAAAGAGGTATGTAACATTCAACCTTAAATGAAATTGTTTAGACTCAGAATTTGTTGTTAGTTTGATGCTGAAATGTTTGAGTCTTGCTATGTTTCGAGATTATGTCAAGCTGAATCTTCTTCTCCTTGTTCTTGGTATATAAATCTGAAGTAAGACTGGTTGATGTGTCATTAATGAGTCTGAATATGTATTGTGTGTGAAATATCTAAATCTTTGGAATCGTCCTGTTTGCCTTTGAGTCGGTTAAAATGCTTTGAGTATTGTTAGATATTAGTTTTGTATTAGTCCACTAGTGGAACAATCTGCATTAGGATATTGAACCTGACCTTTTCTATGGTCGGGTTCTTTCCATAAGAGTGCAGAAATACGCTTTTGATTGAGTCTCTTTGGTCAATGAAGAGATTCAACGAGCAAGTCTCTAGGTAGTTTAGAATGTTGGCACTATGGTAGATAAATCTGACTTCTTAATAGTCAAATTTACCCCATGGTGGTGCATAAACAGTAGCCTGAGGTGTTGGAAATCACCTCCTTTTACGGATAAAGTAGGTAATCAAAAGGCTCTCCAGAGTAAAGAATCTGAATCCCTTAACATGATCAGATTTATTCTCTAAAACGGGACCTAAAAAATCAAATCTGTGGTATAAGTATGAGTTGAATGTCAATAGACATAAAAGATGACCTCATTGGAGATGAATCTGACCCCCTTTTATGGTGAGATTCAGTCCATAAAAAGGCATGAAACAACATAAGGGTAGATGAACCTGACCCTTTATAATGGTCAAGTTCACCCCATATTTTAGATGCTTAGAGAGTAGCTTATCACCCTTCAAGGGTACAAAATGAGGTAATCAACAAAGGCTCTAGAGTAGGGAATCTGAATCTTCCAAATGGTTAGATTCACTCTCTCGACATGCCTAAATAATCAAAGTCAAGGAATAAGTATGGACTGAGGTCCAAGATATGAAAAAATGACATTCTGGAGTTGAGTTTGATCCTTTTATGGTCATATTCACGCCAAGCAAGTACATAAATGATTCTTCCTTTAGAACAGTTAAACATAAGCATTATCAGGATTAGAATTGACCTTCTCACGGTCAGTTAGTTTCTGATGGATGCATAACACCTAATTAGTTGGGGTGTTCTACAGATTACAAAAGAGGGCTCAAATGTAGGGCCTTAAGGGAATTCAAGTCAGACAAATTAGTCAAAATCTTCATTTTAGTTTTCTTTCTTCTGGAAATGAATCTTGATAGTAGTAGTCAAGCTGTAATTCATCTGTAATTTATTTTCAGAACTGTTGTAATATAAGACTAGATACTATATTTGTAATTTCAGAAAATGTGTGTATTTAGTTTCAGATTTTTCGGACATTTTTAGACAGTTTAACATTTGAAAATGGGTCAAACTATTGACAATGGCTTGACATGGTTTAAAATAGCTTGAACACGGTTTCTGGGGCCTGAAAAATACGAAAAGTTTTTAGCCTCATGGTTGTGTGTCTCTAAAAATTAAATACAAATTTTCAGGCATCAATTGTTTAAGTATTCAGATTTGATTAAAAATTCAAAAGCGTTCTTTTTCGAAACCTCTTTTCTACAATTTTGTGCTCAAATTGGTCTGCCTAAACACCCTGTAAATACCCATTGAAATTCTGAGAAAAAATGATTAATTTTAGATCAAAGGAGTTTAAAAGTATATACAAATATGATTTTGTCATTTAAGGTGTTTCTCATCAGATCCACTTCGTATTTTTCAAAATCCAGAATCCATAACCACATGTAGGATTTAATATATGAAACATATATGCACGGGTCTAGGATATCCGAATTCGATAAAACCATTCAATTAATGATCTATGTGTTTATTTGACCTTTCAAGTATGTAATTTGTCAACCTGTAACTTTTCCTCGTTAATATGCTATAATTAAGATGTATAATTACTCTCTCTTGCAAAATTAGCCACAATTAGGATTGGCCAAAAGAGTTAAACGATAAAATTGGGGCTAAAATGTGGCCATAGCCCAAGTATCTTGTCATTTAGGCTAGTGACTTAATTTTAGATAATTCTCTACATATCCTCTAGGTAGAAAGGAAAAATACCCCTTTAGTTTGAAATTCAGTAATTGATCAAAAATTATCTCAAATTACCATAACCTACACTCGGGAGTGGCAACTCATGCCCCGACCCTCACTCCAAACATTAACAAAATGTACATAGCAACCACGGTTGCATTTCATGTGACGTGTTTGTCGTGTGCTCAAAAACAAAAAATTCACGCCATCGTGACTTGTTTAAGATAAATCTATAAACGTCCTAATTGGTCTTGAAACTAAAATGCTCCTTCAAATAGAAAACATAAAGAATAATCAAACATCGGCTCAAATAGGCACTATAAAACTATCGCGACCATAGTCTTGACTACGTAATCTACACTCGGGTGTGACAACTCATGTCCCCTCCTTCAACTTCAAATTATAATAAAAATTACATATTGTAATTGCGGGTGCATTTCATGTGGCGCAGTTATAATATGTCCAAAAACAAGAAAGTGCACGCCATCGTGACTTGTTTTAAGATAAATCCATAAATATTAAAAAGCGGTTTTAAAAAGTGAAAAAAGGCTAAAAGCACAATAGGTTTAAAAATATGTAAATAATTAGATAATTAGGCCAAATATTAATAGTTAAGCGATCGTGCTAGAACCACGGAATTCGGGAGTGCCTAACACCTTCTACCGGGTTAACAGAATTTCTTATCCGGATTTCTAGTTCGCAGACAATTTAAAACAGAGTCAAAATTTCCTCGGTTAAAATAAAATGGTGTCCCGGAATACCGTAAAAATCCGGGTGCCAACTCTGAAATTAATAAATAATCCCAAAATTGAATAATGTCACTTAAAGTGGAAAAACTCTCTTATCCAACCTCGCCGGAGGAAAAAGGAGGTGTGACAGCTCTGGCGACTCTGCTGGGGAGCCAATTGAACCCAGAATCTCTTGTTCAGGGTTCAAGAATTCGAGCTTATATAACTGTTATGTTTTGGATTTTATTGTCTGATTTTATATGTTTAAATATGACGTGTTAATTGCCATATTTACCGCTTTGATATTTATCTGAATTGGATATAAACTGTGTCGAAACCCTTCNTCAACACAGGGGTTGGGTCCGTCTAGGACAGGTGTACCCAAAAATAAAAGACTACCCTGATGCATTTTACATGCTACGTATGCATTTATTTATTTCAGCTTGTGTATTGACCGGCTAAAATAAAAATATAATTAAAAAAAAAATCAAACAAAAAAACCAAGAGTGAGGTAGAATAGAAAATTCACCTTGTTTTTATCCCGAGACTATGCCAAAATTTCTGAAAATAATATTCCAAAACAAAATGAGTAGATATATATTTTTAATCAGTCAAGATTTTCCCGAACTACTCATTGTTTGATTCTCACCGGTGTGGGATACGTAGGAAACCCTCATCGAGTCCAACTCTATTTTTCAAAATAAAATTAGGTGACGCCATTATAGCCTGATTGCCCAATGGGGCACCGGAAGGCCGTTTTTACAAAAGTGGTCGCATGTGGTTTGTCTTTAAATTTTGACCCAATTTGCAAACACAACCTTAAAAACTTCCTACCCGAAGTATCGAATGGCCGTATTCGCAAAAATGGTCCATTACAAAACCCTGTGCAAAAATAACACTTTTCAAAATTTTTGTGGTTGTAATCAAAAACGAATGTGCAGAATGAATACAGTTGAAAACATTCCCTTCAGGGCAGTCGAGGAAATCCCTCTAGGACTCCATATGTGGTGGAGCGACTTGGGAGAAGCTAGTAGAAATTCTATTATGAAAGCTTTAGGCGAACTTACTGGTCTTCTAAAAATCAAGCCGAGGTTGGACATCGTCGAGGCTCTAGTACCGTTTTGGGATCTCAGCCATAACGTGTTCCACTTTTCAGACTTTGAATTGACACCCACGCTAGAGAAAATAGTAGGGTATGCTGGTCTCAATGACAATCTTAGAAGTCGGTACCCAATGGCACCCATGGCGGTGACTCTACATAAGTTTTTGGATCTGTTGAGAATTAGTCGGGACGTCCAAGACCCACACCTGTCCGAAGGTTTCTGCACTTTCTATTTTCTTTAAAAATGTTATGGAGATCCCCGGAGTTATGAGGCTAACAACACTGGTCTAATTCACAAAGATCAGGCTAAATGGGAAGCCCGTTGTGGGATAGCTTTTGTCGTAGCATTCTTCGGCACCTTGATTTGCCCAAGAAGTGACGGATGCATAGATATCGGGCTTGTGGGAATGGCAGATTTCATGATGAAAAAATCCAATGGCACACTTATACCGATGGTCTTAGCCGAGATTTACCGTGCTCTGACAGTTTGCCAATCTGGGGAAAGTTCTTTGAGGGGTGCAACCTGCTTCTACAAATCTGGTTGATCGAGCACCTCTGTCACTGCCCAGGATACATGAACTGCGACTTAACCGGTTTGAATTGCATCGAGGAACAGGGTGCTCGAATAAAGGGCCACAAATTTCCTGAGGGCACGGAAGCCTGGAACTCATACTTGAGTTCATTGACTGCCGACCTAACCGAGTGGACATTCGGGTGGCTCCCTGTCGACGAGGTTATCAATATGTATGCTGAGGATTGCTATCTCCTTTTAATGGGCCTGCGAAGCATTCAACCATATTCCCCACACCGGGTCTTACGCCAGTTGGGGAGACAACAGGGTGTTCCCCATGACGAGGACTTAAGCCAACAAGCCATTGAGTTATGCCCGAGAGCTGCATTTTCTGAAGGCAGGGTCCGTCAAATCTGGAACGAGTGCAGGTTTTTAGAACCTCAAACTCGGGTGAGAAACTTATCTAAAGGGGAAGTGGAGCCCTCCTACACTTCTTGGTATGGCATAAGAGGCAGAGAGCATCAAGAGCAAGAACGACCCGCAAAGAGACCCCACGTGCAACAATTCACCGAGAAAACACAAGAGCACTGGGCTTGGTTAGAAAAGAAAAATAGCTACCAAGCTACCATAAGCAAGTTGGAATCCCAGATCAGGGAAATCAAATTTGAAAACATTCTCCAAACTGCCACAATTGATGGGGAGAAAAATAGGTTAACCCAAGAAAATGAAGTTCTCCGGGACAAGATACAGGAATTAAAAACAGCTGCTGAGAACCCAGAGAGAAGCAGAACTGATGAAAGGCTTATCAACAGTCTGAGGCATAACGTGTGCAGCTATGTGAATGATCTAGACAAAGCTGAAGAAGAACTGGCCGGAGTTCGGGCAAGATTAACAAGAAGTGTAGAGGAAAGAACAGAGTTTGTCGAGAGACTGAAAAGGAAATATGACCAAGAAGTCATAGGCTTGAAGGAAAAGGTGGCCATCCTCGAGAACGAAATGGCCAAACAGGCAAAAAGGTTCAAGGCAGACAAGGAAAAATGCTATACCATGATGGTTCAGTTAGAGGAAGGTTTGCAACAATTGCAAGAAAAGAGTCATAAGGACGCCCAGGTTCTAGAAGCTAGGTCTCAACAGATCGGGCGCTTACACCAGGAAAAGGGCATTATCAGGCAGAGGGTCAGAAAAATTACGGATTATAGTGTCACAAAATTCCAAGAGTGTGAAGATATGACTCAGACCACCTTCTTCTCGGCAGTAATGATATTCGTCCACAAGATAATGGATGACCTACACTGCCTCCAACAAGGTTTGGTACGGAGGCCCGTGGCTAGACCGAATGATGTCCCGCGGGCCCCTGGAGCAGTAGAAGCACACATGTATTCTTGATGTCCTTTTCGAGCCTGTATTTCATTTCCCTGTTTGAGTCTACTTTAAGTCTTTGTAGTTTCTTTAAAATTCCCAAGAAAATATGTCGGAGTCTTTGTAATGTATGAAAGCTGAAAGTTTTTTTTCCTAATGAATGAAAATTCGAAAATGTTTATGTCCTTTAGTATTTATCGCATGAACTACGTGATGATCTGATTCATGCGGCGCCGTGATACGTAGGCAATCCACATAGGATTCGCTCATAACCATAAGAAAGGAAACCGAGCGAGGAATAAAAGAGCGGAAATAATAACAAAGGAAAGAAAAGTTCAAAACCCAGAAATAAAGCCGGGATGAAATACACAACTATTGCAAACACATATAGAAAGGCATTTAATTGCCTAGGTGCATTTCATACCTCAAACGTGTGATTGCCTATGTGATAAATGTTTCAACCTAACATTTTGTTGGTGTGCTCTTAAAAGGTATTTTTAGGTGGCTGGTTTTGCGGTAACCTGTCTTCCCATCCTTACTTCACTAGATCAAAAGGGAGAATAGAAATGACGTCTTAAAGTCACTTGCCAATCGTCAAATCTTCCGTGGAAGACCTAAATCCGGCCATCCCAACATCTGAATCAGCAACAGATTAAGAGAATAGGATTCTGCGTTGCTGCATGTTGGAAATGTGGGATGCATGGTCCAATGGTAGGGAACCACCCAATACCATCTCGGGTTTCCCAGAGATAATCCCCAGGGCAGGCGGGACATCCAATATCCCAATAATCTATCCAGCCACACCGTTTGGATATCCAACTATGTCGGTTCACTTTGCCGGAAGTCCTTCTGAGGTTCTCCCCCAGGCCCTGTTCTCTGGTATGTCTTCCAACATTTTCACCGCACCACCAATCTCTGCCACGGCTCCGCCGACTATCTCTGGGCCAAGTTTCGAGCCGCCAGCATTCACATGCCAAACACCATCCGTCCATCTGGATACCACTCATGTTACTCCCAACGCATACCCCCAACAAATTCAGTCTGAGGTCACTTTGAGACAAGATAATAAAAGCCTCGAGCACGAAGAAATGACTCGGAAAATGAAGAATATTGAACAGAGCCTCAAGAATATACAGGGGCTGAGCGGGCAGAAAAGTGTCTCCTATGTAGACTTGTGCATGTTCGCGCACATCCATTTGCCTCTCGGATTTAAAACCCCCAAGTTCAAAAAATATGAAGGACAAGGGGACCCCATAGCCCATCTCAAAAGGTACTGCAACCAGCTCAGGGGAGCAGGTGGGAAGGAGGAACTTCTCATGGCATATTTTGGAGAAAGCTTGATGGGGATTGCATCAGAATGGTACATGGACCAGGATATATCTCGCTGGCACATATGGGATGACCTGGCACAGGACTTTGTCCGGCAATTCCAATACAATGTGGACATCGCTCCCGATAGGAACTCCCTATCCAATCTCAAAAAGAAATCCTCAGAGAGTTTCAAAGAGTACGCCATCAAATGGCGCGAGCAGGCCTCCAGGTTCAAACCTCCGATGGATGAGGTTGAAATGGTCAGCGTCTTTCTACAAGCACATGAAGCTGATTACTTCCAAAATATGATGTCCGCCATGGGCAAACCATTTGCGAAAGCAATCAAAATTGGAGAAATAGTGGAGAATGGTCTAAAAACTGGTTGTATCCTGAGCCAATCTGCCATAAGAGCAACCTCTCAGGCCATCCAAAGCGAATCCGGGAGTGCAGCCAATAGAAAAAAGAAAGAAGAAGGGGCCATGATGGTTTCTGATGTCAGGAAGCCTCGACAATACCCACGTCCATTTCCCAAAGCTTCCCAATATTACTATCCTCACCAAGACGCAGCTTATGCTACGCCCCCTTTTCCCTATGCGGTAATGAACGCTCACCCACATCCCAAGACGCAACAACAATACAATCAGAATAGAACTCCACCTCCAAGAAATAAACATCGTCCCCCAGCTCCATATAATCCATGCTCTCCTCAAAACAACTACCTGTACAATGCATATCCCTAAGAACCACCAAGGAGACTTAATTTCACTCCCATCGGAGAGCCGTATTCCAGCCTCTTCCCAAAGTTGGTCTATATGGGACTCCTGCAACCCGTACTCCGAACGGGCAGAATCCTCAATCACCATCATATAGACGGGGTACCAGTTGTGCTTACCATTCCGGAGCAGAAGGGCACGACGCGGAGGATTGCTGGACCCTCAAAAGGTCCGTGGAAAGCCTTATAGATCAAAAGAAAGTGGTGTTAAGGGACGAAGAAGCTCCCAATATGACGAACAATCCACTGCCCACTCACAATCATGGGCCCATCATTGGCATGATTTGCGAGGACCAGGATTTTGATCCAGCTCTAAAGGCCATCATCGCCATCGCAGATGTGGAAAGAAAGCCCAAGGAGGCACCCAAACCAGTCAAAGAGATTAAGAAGAGTAACCTCGTCCCCCAGGTCCCCGAGAAGGCTGAGGCCGAGACAAATAGGGGACCCTCTGAAGACGTTGTTCTTTAAGTCCCCAAGGCACCCAGGAAGGAACAAAGTGTTTTGAGCCCTCCCAGGAGGTTACAATACAACAAGGCAATAATGAACGGCCCAAAAATGTACACGCCGAAAGGGACGTATGTGGCGCGGGGGCAAATAATTTCACCAAGGCTGAATGAGCCCGTGGTTATTAGATGCGCATCGCAGACTCCCATGAATAATACTACTGCCGTCCCTTGGAATTACAACAAGACAGTGGTGACGTACAAAGGAAAAGAAATTACTGGGGAAACAGGTGATATAAACTCATCAGAGAAATACCTCAACCTGGAAGAACTGAACAAAAGCAAGTAGAAATGATTCCCGCCTAAAAAGCCGATCAGTGCCGGAGAGGCAGAAGAATTCTTCAAAAAAATGAAAACTGCTGAATACGCCACAATTGAGCAGCTCAGAAAGTCCCCCGCTCAGGTCTCATTTCTATCCTTGCCGATGAATTCAAACGAGCATCAGAAAATCCTAACGAAGCATATGTTCCGGCCGAGACCACGGTTGAGAAAATGGAAAGAATGGCAGAGCGATTTTTTGAAGTCAACCGGATCTCACTTAGAAAGAATGACTTACCCCCGGAAGGGGCTACCTACAACAAAGCTCTCCACCTAACTGTTAAATGTGAAGGTTACTATGTGAAAAAAGTTATGATGGACGGTGGATCTAGGGTTGATATTTTCCCTCTCTCGACCCTACAAAGAATGGAGATCGGGACTGAGAGAATTAGGCCCAACAATGTGTTCATCCGCGCATTCGATGGTATCAAGAGAGACACGATCGGGGAGATTGATTAGGTCTTGACAATCTGCCCTGTCAATTTTGAAGTGACATTCCAGGTCATGGATATGGATACTTCCTACAACTATCTCCTGGGAAGTCCTTGGATCCATGCAGCAGGGGCAGTGTCATCTACTTTCCACTAGATGGTTAAGTTCGAATATGAAGACCAGGAAATTGTGGTCCATGGGGAAGACAAGCAATCTATTTACAGGGACCCGTCAGCCCCATGCCTAGAAGCAAGAGAGGGTAGCGAGCACATAGTCTACCAGGCTTTCGAGATTGTGGTTGCGGACCAACATGAAGAAGGAACTTCATGGCCTCAACCCTTCTTATCAAACGCATCAATTATGGTCGCCAACGACATGATTAAACATGGGTATACACCTGGAAAAGGGATCGGGTTGTCCTTGCAAGGCATTAAAGAGCCCATCACTTTGCCTGCCAATAAAAAGTTCTTTGGCATA
>ML426304.1:1249-11895 GCA_005239525.1 Nicotiana knightiana | reverse complement strand
GATCTCATTTAGCAAGAATGACTTGCCCCCGGAAGGGGCTGCCCACAACAAAGCTCTCCACCTAACTGTTAAATGTGAAGGTTACTATGTGAAAAAAGTTATGATGGACGGTGGATCTAGGGTTGATATTTTCCCTCTCTCGACCCTACAAAGAATGGAGATCGGGACTGAGAGAATTAGGCCCAACAATGTGTTCATCCGCGCATTCGATGGTATCAAGAGAGACACGATCGGGGAGATTGATTAGGTCTTGACAATCTGCCCTGTCAATTTTGAAGTGACATTCCAGGTCATGGATATGGATACTTCCTACAACTATCTCCTGGGAAGTCCTTGGATCCATGCAGCAGGGGCAGTGTCATCTACTTTCCACTAGATGGTTAAGTTCGAATATGAAGACCAGGAAATTGTGGTCCATGGGGAAGACAAGCAATCTATTTACAGGGACCCGTCAGCCCCATGCCTAGAAGCAAGAGAGGGTAGCGAGCACATAGTCTACCAGGCTTTCGAGATTGTGGTTGCGGACCAACATGAAGAAGGAACTTCATGGCCTCAACCCTTCTTATCAAACGCATCAATTATGGTCGCCAACGACATGATTAAACATGGGTATACACCTGGAAAAGGGATCGGGTTGTCCTTGCAAGGCATTAAAGAGCCCATCACTTTGCCTGCCAATAAAAAGTTCTTTGGCATATGGTTTCAAGCTACTCCCGACGATGAACGATGGGCTGACCAACGTAAGAAAAATGGTTGGGTATTGCCTAAGCAGATCCCACACATCACCGCATCATTTGTCAAGCCAAAATATGTGGAGGAAGAGGAAGAGGCTTTCACGGCCGAAGAAATTGAAGAAATATGCGGAGCAATGAGACAGATGTTATATGAGGCCCATATGGTCCAACCAGGAGAAGGCTCCAGCACTGCCAAAGTGCATTATATGGGGCCTGACGCCAAGTTGCAAAACTGGAAGGCTACTTCATTCCCTGTCAGGCGGAGTTTCGGTAGTCCAGCTTTTGCCATCCTTTCTGCACTATGAGTTATTTCAGGGTGTAACTCAAGTGTTTTAAAATTCTTGCCTATAAATTCCAATGTAAACCCTCCTATGTTCAAATTCAAATAAATAAATAAAAAATTCATCGTCTATTATTCTTTCTGATTTTTGTTTACTTTTCTTATTTTTCAATCTTAATAATGCGGCTTTAAAAAATATGACATGCTTGCGGACTTCATGCTCTGATCTTAATACGCCTTCTAACCTCGAAATAATGAATCAAGAACTGGAATATGATGAAGAAAAGATTCGAGAAACCATGATAAGCGTCCACACGGATGAAAAGAAAAGGGACGCCTTGATTCAACTCCTATTTGAATTCAAAGACGTGCTTTCTTGGTCCTACGACGACATGCCCGGACTAAGTATGGACTTGGTGGTACACAAATTGCTAATCTACCCCGGTCTTCCACCTTTCCAACAAAAGCAGAGGAAATTTAAAACGGACATGAGTGACAAGATCAAAGAATAGGTCGCTAAACAACTAAAGGCTGGAGTAAGCCGAGTGGTCCAATACACCACCTGACTGGCCAATGTGGTTCCGGTGCCTAAAAAGGACGGGAAGGTCTGAGTATGTTTCGACCACCGAGATCTAAATAAAGCAAGTCCCAAAGATAATTTTACACTGCCAAACATACATATCCTAGTTGATAATTGCGCCAAACACGAGGTACAATCTTTTGTCGATTGCTATGTCAGATATCACCAGGTGTTGATGGATGAAGAGGATGCAGAAAAAACAGCCTTCACTACACCCTGGGGAACATACTGTTACCGGGTCATGCCATTTGGTTTAAAAAATGCTGGGGCAACTTATATGAGGGCCATGACCGCCATATTCCACGACATGATGCATCAGGAGATCGAGGTGTACGTGGATGATGTGATCATTAAATCCAGGACCCAAAGTGACCATGTGCAGCATCTGAGGAAATTCTCCGAACGCCTGCGTAAATATGATTTGAAATTAAATCCCAGCCAAATGCGCTTTCGGAGTTCCATCCAGAAAATTACTGGGATTTATAGTCAGTCGACGGGGCATTGAGCTAGACCCGACAAAGATAAAATCTATTTGGGATTTCTCACCCCCAAGAACCAAGAAGGAAGTCATGAGTCTGTTTGGTAGGTTGAATTACATTAGCAGGTTCATCGCTCAGCAGACCTCCACATGCGAGCCTATACTCAAGATGTTGAAAAAAGATGCAGCCATCAAATGGACAGACGAGTGCCAGGATGCTTTCGGCAAGATCAAAGAATATCTGTCAAATCCTCCAGTGTTAGTCCCACTAGAATCGGGGAGACCTCCGTTCCTATACCTGACGGTACTAGAAAACTCCTTTGGGTCTGTTCTCGGGCAACACGATGCAACCGGGAAGAAAGAGCAAGTCATTTATTACTTAAGCAAGAAGTTCACAAGCTACGAGGCCAAGTATTCTCAGTTAGAAAGGCCGTTTTGCGCTATAACTTGGGTTGCTCAGAAGCTCCGACATTATTTATTGGCTTATACCACCTACCTCATCACGAGGCTGGATCCTTTGAAGTACATATTCCAAAAGCCAATGCCCACAGGGAGATTAGCGAAATGGAAAATCTTGCTCACAGAATTTGATATTGTCTATGTCACTCGCACATCTATGAAAGCTCAAGCATTGGCCGATCATCTAGCTGAAAATCCGATTGATGATGGATACCAACCCTTGAGCACTTATTTTTCGGATGAAGAAATCAACTCCGTCGAAGTAATCTCGGAAGGCGCTGACACCTGGAAAATGTTCTTCGAAGGAGCAGCCAATGCGAAAGGTATTAGGATAGGGGCGATTTTGATTTCACCCAGTGGGCAACACTACCCTTCCACGGCCCGCCTCCGTTTCTACTGCACGAACAATACTGCTGAATATGAAGCTTGTATAATGGGCATGAACATGTCCATTGACATGGATGTAGAAGAGTTGTTGATCAGGGGGACTCTGATTTGATCATTAAGCAGGCTCAGGTAGAGTGGGAAACTCGAGATGTTAAACTCCTTCCCTATAGAGAGCATGTGGAGAATCTTAGTAAGCGATTCAAAGCCGTGCAGTTCAGATATATTCCTCGGTGCCACAATGAGTTAGCCGATGTGCTGGCCACCCTAGCTGAAATGCTGCCCTATCCAGGTAATGTTCGCATAGACCCATTGGAGATCCAAATCAAGGAAAGACATGGTTATTGCAACACGGTCGAAGTAGAGACCAAAAGAGAACCATCTGAAGGCTCGCCAGCAATTTCTTCCTAAGTGGGGAAGTACTGTATAAAAGAACTCCCGATCTAAATCTGTTAAGATGTGTAGACGCCAAAGAAGCCGAAAGGATCATGAGTGAGGTCCATTCAGGAGTATGTGGTCCCCACATGAATGGGTAGGTCCTCACAAAGAAAATTTTGCGGGCTAGATATTATTGGATAAACCATGGAGAAAGATTGTTTCGGTTTCGTCCGGAAGTGCCATAAATGTCAAATACATGGCGACTTAATCCATGCACCACCATCAGAACTGCATCCTATGTCGGTACCCTGGCCGTTTGTTGCCTGGGGAATGGATGTCATTGGGCCAATTGAGCCAAGGGCCTCAAACGGGCACAGATTCATTTTAGTTGCTATCGACTATTTCACGAAATGGGTCGAGGACGTCACGTTCAAAGCTGTCACTAAGAAAGTGGTGGTGGATGTCGTGCATGCTAATATCATCTGTCGTTTTGGTATCCCAAAAACTATCATTGCCGACAATGCCGCAAATCTAAACAGTAACTTGATGAGGAAGGTATGTAAACAGTTCAAGATAACACACCGCAACTCGACGCTTACCGGCCCAAAGCCAATGGCGCCGTTGAAGCAGCAAACAAAAACATCAAGAAAATTCTCAGGAAAATGATTCAAACATCCAAGCAATGGCATGAAAAGCTGCATTTTGCATTGTTGGGATATCGCATGACCGTGCGCACATCGGTTAGAGCTACCCCTTACCTATTGGTTTACGGCACTGAAGCCGTAATACCCGCAGAAGTCGAAATTCCTTCCCTTCGGATTATTGTCGAAGCAGAAATTGAGGACAATGAGTGGGTCAAGACCCGACTGGAGCAATTAACTTTGATTGATGAGAAAAGAATGGCCGCAGTCTGCCACGGACAATTATACCAGCAAAGAATGGCATGCGCTTACAACAAGAAAGTGAGACCTAGGAACTTCGAAGTAGACAACTCGTTTTAAGACGTATCCTCCTGCACCACGAAGAAGTAAAAGGAAAATCCGCCCCAAACTGGAAAGGTCCATACATCATAAGGAAATTGCTACCAAAATGAGCGTTATACTTGGGGGACATCGAAGGAAATGACCCCGAAACGGCTGTCAATGCAGATGCCGTCAAAAGGTACTATGTTTGATCCTCTATATAGTTTCAAATGTTCTCCGGTTGGGATGACGAAGGCTTTCATTCTCGCTACCCAAACACCATTAACCCTTTTGCAAACCCTTTGAGCCGGTTACTCTTCTTTGATTACCCTCTTTAGAACCCGAAAGTGTTATTGGAAAACAAAAAAGATATGTTGAAAAAAGAAACAAATAAAATGATGAAAGGAAAAAAAAGAAGGAAAACAAATCAAATAAAAAAGGAAAAAAAAAAGAAGAAAGAAAAGAAAATCAAAACAAAAACCAAAAAAAAACAAAAACAAAAGTTTCCTGAACTACGTTCGACTTGATTCCGAAAGGATACGTAGGCAGCCTCTCCCTGGGGTTCAGTCACACCAAAATAAAAATCCACATTTCCCCAAGAGTTTAAGTTGGGGCAGATGTTATAATATGTTTGGTGATAACTTCGCCGAAGGGGTTCCAAAGTTGTAATTCAATACAAATTCTTTGCACCAAAACCCTGTTCAAGTCCTTCCAATCAATTGGTAAACATGCTTATAGTTAGAGGATACAGTGTCGGATCTGGTGCAAGCAAATGAGAGAAATAAAATGAGAGAGTCTTATCGGTGAAAACCCACACGGGCACCGTAAGGCGACAGTAAGCAGAGAATATAAAAATGAGAGAGTCTTGTTAGTGAAAACTCACAAAGAGCACTACAAGGCGATGGTGAGAAGAGAAATGAGAGAGGTTAGTTGGTGAAAACCCACAAATGGCGCACTGATCGAAAAGGATAATGGGTCATTGACACGGACGCAGTCCGGGGAAAAATAATAGTAGTATGTGCGGAAGAGGAGCCGCAGGGGCGGGCCCGCAGGAGCGAACGAAGCTCCGCAGATGTGGAAGTTTGGCTGGTTAAAGGATTTCTGCAGGTGCGAGGTAATCGCAGCACCTGTGAAGCCGTAGGTGCGGGAGGTCGAGCGCAGGTGAGGAGGATGAGGACTTTGGGGTCTTTCCACAGGTGCGCGTAAGTGGTCACAAGTGCGGAACCACTGTACAGAGAGTATAAAAACATGCCTTCACGGATTTTAGCCATTTTTCTCAATATTTCATCCGGCTTTGAAGCTTTTGGAAGGGTTTTGAAGAGGAGATTCGATAGTTCTTCATTGAGGTAATGTATTTGGATTCTAAACTCGTTTATATGTGATTAAAGTTCAGATTTATGGTGGAAAATTAGGGAAAAATAAGTGCAAATTGGGTAATTAGGGCTTGGGATTTATAGTCTTTAAAAATGGAGATTTTAGGGGCCATTTGGACTCCGAATTTAGTTTTCTTTATATGTACGGACTCGTAAGATGATGAAGAACAGTTTTGTATAAAAAATTTTGAGTTTCAGGACATGGTCCCGAAGGGGCGGGTTTGACCAATTTTGGGATTTTTGAGTATTTTTGATACATTTCGATTGGGATTAGTTCCTTAGCATATTATAATGATATAGATCTGATTGTTGGTAGATTTGGAGAACTCGGATGCCGAATTTAGAGGCAAGGGCACTGCGAAGTAGTATATTAGTCGGTTTTGAGGTAAGTAACGCTTCCAAACTTGGAATTGAGGGTTCGAAACCCCAAACTATTTGATATATGATGTTAATTAAGGTGACGCACTTGCCAAGTGACGGGCATGCAGGCGTACACCAAATATTTGTAGCCTGGCTCATCCTATGGCATTGTCTAATGGTTATCTCAGGTAGATATTTGTACTGTGAAGGTGGTATTTACCTAGAAAGAAATAGAAATCATGCTAAGTATAAATGATAAGGTTTCACGCCGATATGTTCAGACCGGAGCAGTCGATTATTGTTGTCTCTATTTATGATTATTGTTTTCATGTACTCGCTCCTGTTATAGTATATGTTTCATGCCTCAGTCTCGTAAGTTGCTAGTTTATTCTATATTATCATAGGTTTGGACTGATTTTCATATGTTAGAGCATTGTGAGTGAGACTGAAAGGTACTGACTGAGTGAGGCTTGGACCCTGCTTTTGAGACAGTTATGAGGTCGGACTGCACACCGCAGCGACCCTGAAATCATGCCTTTGTTGGCTTAATATAGCGCTTGGGCTGAAAGGAGCCCCTCTGTAGTCTTTACACCCCCAGTAAGCGCACAGATATTAAGGGATGGATTTCCCTGGACATGGATCTTGCCCGAGTATTATGTTCCGAAGATGGATTTTCTACATGGGTCTTATGTTCCGGAGATGGATTTTCTCCGTGGGTGTTATGTTCCGGAGATGGATTTCCTTCGTGAGTATTATGTTTCGGAGATGGATCTTCTCCGTGGTGGCTGGATCGGCCTTTTTCCTAAGTACTAGGTGACAATGTCACTTGTGTTTATGTAATATCCGGGATGGACTTCCCTGGACCGGTAGGCCGTAGTCTAGTACTGAGTGGACCACCTTATGAGAGTTTGATTACTGAGTATACATCATTCTTGATTCTATATGAATTCATTCTAGGATGCAGAGTTACAGACATATGTTGATGCATCGTGTTTATTTCCTAATATATTACTGTCATGTCCGAGTTATATACTGTTGTTCGAATTATCGGAGGTTTAGTCCGTCACTATCTCTCAGCCCGTAGTTTGGTTTCGTTACTACTGAGTTGGTGTACTCACGTTACCCCCTGCACCTTTTGTGCAGATCCAGGTACAACGGGATTCAGCTCTGGTCAGTGAGTAGCAGTAGTTCCATAAGAGTTGATGAGGTAGCAGCTGGCGACTGTGATCTCGTCTTCTCTTCCTTCTCTACCTGTCGTATTTATTTTCAGACTATGTTGGTCATTCCTTTTTTTTAGTTGTATTAATTATTAGCATCTCATGGCTGTGTGACACTAGATCCGGGGTTTGTAGGATTTGGGTTTTGAATTTCATAAACTGGTTTCCAAATTTTGATTTATTATTATTTTTATCCATAAACTTGTTAAGAAGGATATTTTATTGGAAATTGTATTTAGTTAGATAAAATGGTTGGCTTACCTGGTTCCACGACATGCGCCATCACGACTCCGTAAATGGGTCGTGACAATTCTTTGGGTGTTTATAAGGTAATGAGTTGTTACAGGTGCTTATTAGCAATTCTCTTAGAAATTGGTGGCATACGTAGCTTGGTTGAGTTAGAAGGATTCATTCCTGACGGTTTGGTGTTGTACAAGTGTGATTCGGGAGTTCTTAATGGTTTCTATCACGGTTGGAGATGTATATTTCTACAGGCGTGAGGGCCAGGTGATGTATAGTGATTTTGCTTCTAGATGGATCGAATGGAAAGTTCTTGGTTGGTTGGGTACGTACTTGTTGTGGCTAGGAAGGGAGCATGAAGTTCTCATATTTATCATAGGATTTCATGGCGTATGCGGTATTTTGTGTATGGTGGAGAGTGGCATATGTGAGGTCACAGTTCAGTTCTGGAAGGAAGGTCAGAAGTGGCAGTTTCAGATGATTAGGTAAAGGATACCACTATTGAGTGGTTGGATGAGAGTATACATTCATAAAGGACAATTTGTTCAAGGCAATGTGTTTGAATAAGGGTGTTTCATTGGTGTTACGACGCTTTTTTGTTGGATCGACTGCTGATATTCAAGGTTTCTTGGTGACACAGAGGAATTATGGGGGTATCCCTCGGGTAATGATAAAGAATTAGGAGCGTGTTATATATTTGAGCTGGTCTGAGTGGAGATTTGGGCCAAGGGAAAATGAGGCCCAAGTACTGAGACAACCCTTTTCCTTTGATTTTCCTTTCTTTTTCTTCGTCTTTTTTTTCTTAACTTATAAAAAAAAATTAAATTAACTCCTAAATAAAATCTAATATGTCGAATTAAAATAATTATCTATTTCTAGTATTAAAATAATTAATTAACCTAAAACTAATGGAAGAAAAAATTCTAATTTGCGATTAGGACTAAAGCTAAATATATAAAAATGACCCATATTTGCGATTGTTGCTTAATAATGCAATTATTTAACAACTTAAACCTAGAAATACAAATATCAACCTAAAAATGCAATGCATGAAATTTAAATATTTTTAGGGTATTTTTCCGTGATCTTAAAGACATTAAAATTCCACTTAAGGCTAACAATTCAACAAATATTCCTAAAAATTCTATAAAATTTAAAATAAACTAGAAAATCTACTTTGTGACTTTTATAGGAGTATTATTACTCGGGCAAAAATTACATGCTCACACATTGTGATGGGATAATTAAATCATATAGCACATCCATATTTTTAGATAAAAATTATTTGGTTCCTAACCCTGAACCAATTGTGATAGGGAGAATTTATCATAACTTGGTTAGATGCGTACAAGTGTTGTTGTATATTAAATAATACATCTCATAACCACTGGTTTAGCTATAATTGGAGACATACAATTTCTGCTAAACCAAGTTGGATTTAAACCTGCATTATCAAGATAAATTATCATAGTTTATAATCTTGAACTGTGCTCTAATAATTTGAGCAATCAACCTTGCAAAATTCACACTACAAGTTAACAACAAACGCGCGCGCGCGCGCACACATACACACACACACACACACACACACACACACACACACACACACATATATATATATATATATATATATCAACATTTATTCGTTCCAAAAATCAAAGGATTCAATCCCACCTTAGCTGGTATATCATGAGAATAAGCAACACAAGAGAATTCTTGAAGAACCTTATATTTTTCCAATATGCCAACGTGAATTCTCAATTAATTTTTCGCATCATAATTGAACCGGGATGGCCAACCGGTCATGCCAACTGTTGTTTATTTCAGTAAGCATTTAATTTAATATGACATGTGATTCCATCATCATGCTTATACATCTGTAGTACAAATAGAAGAAAAGTCGGATAACCTTTCATATTTACCCGGTATGATTATAGTAAATATAAAGATATTCAATCTTCCTTTCAATTATAAATCTAAAATGCAAACTACTTTGGCTAATATATTTGAAACTCAAAAAGTTTCTTCTGAGACTTGCTACAATATGAGTGTCAAGAACAATTTCATTCATCCGGATAGTAACAAATTAGTTCTTTCTGAGCTCTTAGTTAATTTTGTACTACAAGAACTTTTGTCACACCATCCATATGGTGACTATCTCCTTCATGAAAAAATTATAACATAATAATTGTCATGGTCAAAATCATCATAAGAAAAATCATTTCTTGCTTTAACTTTGCCTTTTAATAACCTTTTATAAAGCACGGCAAAATATTTTTGGCGTACCACTTGTACACGACCAATGACATATTCATGTAACCACATTGTATTATTCATTTTCTTTATTTCTCTCAAACCTCCCTTAGAGGTAAGTTGGTGGTATTTTTCCAACCATACATAAGCATATTATTATACATAATTTTTATCACATAAAGTATATATTTTCACATTCACTTTCAGGAATAAGTATGCATTTTCAATGCTTATCACAAGTCACATTTTCAAGTAATGGACTATAATCATGTGAGCGTGTCTCGTATTAACAAGCCACATCGATATATATTTCCTTCACCTTTGAAGGATTATTTTGAGAACTCTTATTGTTCTCCTTTTTATAATTACCATAATGATGACTATTATTATTTTGATCTTTTGCATGCCCACATTCATTGGTCAACCACTTGTCTTCATTTAAATTTATTATGCATTGTTATCACATTCATTTCAAGAATGGAGCAAATCAAGTGTGACAAGCTTCATGATTTTTCATGAAAAATATATTATTTTTCTTTAGTCATCATTATATCATCAATATGGTGCATTGAGGCTCAAACCCAATGCCTTACTGCTATAAAGGCACGTTAGGTCATAATGAGTTGGGACTCGAACCCAACTCTTACAATCATAGAGCATCAGGACTCAAAACTCTAAGTATTACCCTCATGGTGTGTTGGGACTTACTGATGCGATACTAAATTGCATAGTCTAGCATGTGATATACCTTACATTTGAGGTGCTTTAATGATAAAAATACACTTGTTATGTGCTTAATGGAGTTTATTTTATGTGTAGGTGAATTGGAGATGGAAACGGAGCTAAAGGGATGCAAATACGTCGAAAATACGCAAAAGGAGACGCCCGGGCGATAGCCGGGCGTTTGCCCCCTAAAGCCTGGCACCCCCTGGCGTTAGGGGGGCGTTT